>SJJU01006816.1:0-30256 GCA_012932125.1 Conopomorpha cramerella
GCTAGTTATTATATAAAAATGAATTGATGTTCGTTAGCCTCGCTAAAACTCGATAACGGCTGGACCGATTTGGCAAATTTTGGTCTTGAATTACACGTGGAGGTCCAGGGAAGGTCTTTAAGGTGTATTTCATCCAATACACGGGGTACAGGCTACTTCCCGTGGCAAAACAAATGTTTGCCAAGACAACTAGTATTAGTATAAATTTGTTTTTAATTGACTTCAAAAAATATGGAAAACGCTCTCAATTTTCCCGTATTTTATTATTTTTTATGATTGTTGTGTCACAACTTTGGATGAAGCCATTTTGATTATTCTTGTTTTTTGTTTGAAATTTTGTCTGTCTGTCCGCATGTTGTTTTTTTTTTATTTTTCTTTTCTAACAGTGGAAATCATGAGAAAACCATATAAGTCTTAAATTTTTACTTGTTCACGTAGATTAGTTTTTGTTTAAAATGAACGATAAAAGGTTGTGTGGTTTTACGAAACCACGGTAAACGTGAAAGTACTCCGCGGCCGACCGTCACGCGACATGCAACAAACAGACGAAAAAGTCTGAGACGATGTTATAAATCATCATCATCAGCCCATACCTGTCCACTGCTGGACATATGCCTCTCCAATTGCACGCCACTGTAATTTGTTTTCGGCTTCTCGCATCCGGCTTCTGCCAGTCATCTTGCCTGAGGGCGTCCTACACTCCGTTTGCCGAGATGCGGTCTCCACTCGAGAACTCGTTTTCCCCAACGGTCGTCGGTTCTACGGCTAATATGGCCGGCCCACTGCCACTTCAGCTTGCTAAAACGATGAGCTATATCGATGACTTTGGTTCTCTGTCGGATCACTTCATTTCTGATTTGATCCTTCAGAGAAACGCCGAGCATAGCCCTCTCCATAGCACGCTGTGCTATGGAGTGATGTTATAAAAGTTTCACTTTAATCAGTCTTCAACCAGTACTAGCCGCCCGCCCATACAATATTTTCAAATTCCTCTCAATTAGTAGGCTTTGCCATCCATCATCATACCCTGATTTCTTCATCATGGGAAATTGAAAATGAAAAAAGACCACAAAATATGGTCGATTACATCACCCATATAAATCTCTTTCGTCAATCGACTTTCATCCATTCTCTCTATATGCCCAAACCACCGAAGCATGCCCTTTTCTATCTTAGTCACTACGTCTTCCTTCAAACCGCAACTTTCTCTTATCACACTATTCCTTATGCTGTCATTCAAAATTAATACTTTAATTTTTATAAAGTTAAATATTAATTAACCGTACGATCCACCGGTTGACAACCGCTGAAATCTTATTTTCTCCGCCTCTCACTAATCAAGATTGAGCCCCATTCAGTTATTGCTATGATTACAATTCAGTCAATGTGACAAAAATAAGTGATTATTTCAACACAAATAGCAATTTGTGCCTTATTGTAGGTACCTACGGACTTTCGACAGGACAAACCGTCATGGCTGACTCTAAGGTCGTTATGGGTAAGTTTACCTTTATTTTTATTTCAAACTAGCAAACCCGGCGAACTCCGTTTCGCCACCAGATGGGTTCGTTTCGTTTACCCGCTTTTCTGTTGAATTTTTTCCTGAATTTTCTTTGCTATAAACCTCACCGAGCCCGAGACCTTTCCAACGAATGCAAAACCGTGGAAATCGGTTCGTGCGTTCTGGAGTTGTAGCGTCAGGGAGGAAAACCCGACTTATTTTTATATAGTAGACTAGTGGACTCGACAGACGTTGTCCTGTCTTAACTATTAATATGAATATCTAGGATAGCCTGTGCCCAGCAGTGGATGTCATTTTTTTTCTTTCATAAGAACCTTCTGCTGTTATTAATAAGCACAACAAAGAAAGAATTAGCGAAATAGATCCACCCGTTCCGGACTTATGCCGTGACAACGAAAAGTGGCTTTGATTTTTATATAATATACTAGGTGTCTCTGCAAACATTTGTTTTGCCGTATGAAGTCGCCTTTGTACTCCGTAGATTGGATAAAGTACACCTTTTAAACCTTCCCTGAACTTCCATGTGCAATTCAAAACCAAAATTAGCCAAATCGGTCCAGCCGTTCTAGAGTTTTGGCGAGACTAACGAACATCAATTCATTTTTATATAATAGACTAGCTGTCCCGGCAAACATTCCTTTTGCCGTAGGAAGATTTGTACTCCGTGTATTGGATGAAATACACCTTTGAAACCTTCCCTGGACCTCCACAAATAATTCAAGACCAAAATTAGCCAAATCGGTCCAGTCGTTCTCGTGTTTTGGCGAGACTAACGAACAACAATTCATTTTTAACCGACTTCAAATAAGAAGGAGGTTCTCAATTCGTCTGTATTTTTTTCTATGTTTGTTACCTCAGAACTTTCGTCTGGGTGAACCGATTTGGATGTTTTTTTATTTTATTTGAAAGCTGGTGCTTCCCGACTGGTCCCATATAAATTTGGTTCAGTTCCGACAATGGCTTCCATGATAAAATCACATATTATGTCAAATTTGTCAAGTGCGCTCCATCGTAGACCACATCGCTGCTTAACATCAGGCAGGATGGTGATCAAACGCTTGTTCATAGTGATAAAAAAAAAAGAAATTTTACTGGTTGAAGTCGGTTCTTTTTTCTTTAATTATTTCAACCAATCGCAGTGCCTGGTATGTCTTATCATATCTTGGAGCGCTTTGCTAGGGGGGCAGGGCCTCGGGAACAACCTGGGCCAGTACGGTCGGTCCACGATTGCATACTATTGCCAGGATGGGGATGTTTTACGCAACCCTTAGCTTAAGATATAGTGGTACCGCTCGGATGAGGATATTCATTAATTACGCGAAAGAAGATATTTCAAACTAGAGGACGCGCCGCGATTTCATTCGCGTAGATTCAGTATGATTTCATACAAACTATACCACCCTCTTTACTGCACTGAGTCCCACAGGAACGATCTATCATTACTGATAGATATTGACAGTAAATATGACGCTTTGAGTCGTTAACAAAAACTTCGCAGAATCTGTTAAGCCAAGTTAGGTTGGGGAAGGTTAAGATAACGGTGGGTGGGGTCGGTATCATAAAGTTGCTGGTAACAGTTGTCGGCGGGATAACTTTCTTAAGCCATGTTTAAGGTTTGTGTGGCTTGATGCGATCATAGTTTTGGTCCTTGGATGAATGAAACCGATTAAATGGCTAATTGGATAAAACAAAATGTCAAACGATTACATAAAAGACCACAGATGGCGCTGATGAAGCTAAAAACAAGTGGATTCAAATTGTGCGGTTATACAAAAAAATAAATCTATAGCTTTATCTTTGTTTTCTTTCCGACTGGTTACCTATGTATAAGAGCAATGCGTACTTGTGCGGCCTTTAGCTGTGAAAATAATACTAAAGTATTAATCAATTCAATCTTTTGTAGCTTTGTAAGCGCCATCTGTTATATAAAAACATTATTATATTTTTGTTTTTTTTTATCTAATAGCTCATTAACTAGACTTTTATGAATATTAATATTGATTTTGAGAAAATAAAGTACAAAAAATAAATACACTTCACGCCTTTTAATCCCAAAGCGGGGTAGGCAGAGGCACTTGCTAAAGCAAATGCCCGCGGTTCATCAAGCGTATTTAACCCAACGTGACAGGGGGGGGTGAGCCTATCGCCGTTTTAAGGTTCACACACCTTGTGGTGTGCGGGTTTCATCACGATGTTATACTTCACCTTACGAGCGTTGGGTTGCGTACATATGCTCTGAAAAAGATTACGGGATAAAAAAAAACGTGAAGCGTGTATAAAACACATTCCATCACATCCCCCACAACTCAGGACTACCTAAAGTGGAGGTCATTGTTAAACCTTAGCATTTAAGTGAATATTTTAATAAAGATTTGATTTGATTTCACATTTATGTGATACATTCCAAATAGGTAACTTATTCTTAAATTCAAATTCAAATTATTTATTTGCATTCCACAATGTTAAGTTTTTAAGATAAAGCATATTGTATAGTATCATAGGTAAGGTACATGACAACATTGCGGACCCTGGTGGGCACAGTAATTTACTACTTATAGTAAGGGAGAGGATGGCGCTTTAGATTATACATACATACATACACTCCACGCCTGTCTCCCAGAGGGGTAGGTAGAGACTACAGATCTCCATTTGTCACGGTCCTGACATACCCCTTTCGCTTCATCTACATTCATACATCTTTTCATACATGACCACCGGTTTCGAGTACTTTTCACGCCACCTTCGGCCAGGACATCACCAATCTGGTCTTGATATGTCCTTCTGGGGCGACCTCTACTCACCCGGCCCATTACATCACCCATATAAATCTCTTTCGTCAATCGACTTGCATCCATTCTCTCCATATGCCCAAACCACCGAAGCAAGCACCCTTTTCAATATCTGACAATGAAAGAAAATGTTATATTGTGACAACTTGACAAGTAAATCAAGAACTTACTTATAACTATTTTTATAGGTAAGGGGGTTAGGGTACTTTTAACACATTGGCGGGCAGTAAAATAGACACAATAGATGTTTTTAGGGTTCCGTACCTCGAATGGAAAAAAACGGAACCCTTAAAGGATAATTTTGTTGTCCGTCTGTCTTTCTGTCTGTCAAGACCCTTTACCTCAAGAACGCGTGGACGTATCGAGCTGAAATTTACATTAAATACTCAGGTCTATTGTCCCTTTAAGCTGTGAAAATATCAAACTTTTAAGTTAACGCGATCAAAAGATACAGCAGATTATACCGACATCTTAGATGAATTCCCTTCACACGCTAGGGAATCAAAACCTACAGGCTACTTCCCGTGACCTCAGAATCTTGAAATTCGACACGAAGCAACGTTATACAGGAAAAATTGCGAAAACTACAAAAACTTGTATATTAATATGTTACCTACTTGCTGCTAGTGCTGCCACGGAACCCTTCATTGGCGAGTCCGATTCGCTCTTGGCCGGTTTTTATTGTTATGATGACGCCTATGGGCGTTTACTGTCCGGTAAAGAGTTAATATGAATTTTGTACTATTATTATAAATACGAAGTGAGGTAAAATGTAAGTATATCTGTTACTCTAAGTATATCTGTAAAACTACTGAACGAATTTTGACGAAACTACAGCTACAGACTATAACCTGGATTATGACATAACCTTAGTACTTCCCCATAGAGAAATTCTTAAGGAAATTGAGAATAAGACATAAACCGCAAGTAAAAGCACAAGAGCAACATCATGATGAAACCCGCATACCACAAGGTATGTGATACTATACTATAAAGACGATGTGCTCAAAATACGCTTTATTTTATTGTATGACTAGCTGGCCCGGCAAATATTTGTTTTATCAAAATAAGTTGCCTTTGTACCCCAGTGTATTGGGAGAAATACGACTTGTAGATGCATAAACACAGGTGTGTTTATGCATGACTGAACAGTGAACACGCATATACAATTTGGTAAAAAACGGTAAAGCCGTTTCGGAAGAGTACGGTAACTAACATTGTGACATGGAAATTTTTTATATTAGATGAATTGATGTTCGTTAGTCCCGCTAAAACTCGAGAACGACTGGACCAATTTGGCCAATTTTGGTCTTGAACTACACGTGTGAGTCCAGGGGAGGTTTAAAAAGTGTATTTCATCCAATACACAAAGGTGACTTTCTATGGCAAAACTAATGTTTGCGGAAACAACTAATATATAAAAAGTCGTGTTAGTTACTCTACTTATAACTCAAGAACGGCTAAACCGATTTGGTTGAAAATTGGTGAGGATGTAGCTTAGAACCGGGAGACGGTCATAGGATACTTTTTACCCCGATCCTGTTGGTCGCGTCGCTATATAGAGGGCGTTATAGTTTGTATGAAGAACTGAAATTACGCGAATGAAATCGCGGGGCGTCCACTAGTAAACAATAAAATATGACTAGCTGTGCTGTACAGTATTCTACCGTACTTTACCGGAATTCGGTTTAAGTTAAGTAGGTATAAATAAGGTTTATAATTGCGGCATATCATCCAAATCCGTTCAGCAGTTATCGCATTAAAAAGAAACATATTGATGGTTTCTATTAAGAAAGTCGGATCTACAAAACGGAACATGTTCAGGAGAGAAGTTAGTTTTGGATATTAAAACTAAACTTCTTGTGGTACATAGGTACTTAAAATTTACAACAGATTATAAGCTTTGGTACCTATACGTGATGTAATATACGTATAAGTTTATAGATCTTAATATCGCCAATCTAACGGTGTAGAAAAGTACAGTATTACATATTCCTAAAATTGCACTACCGACGTTTTTAATTGGGACCATCGATATATCCACCCAAACGATCATCCAAACCAAACAAACATTCACGTTAATAATAGCCTGACACTCTCTCATAAAAGACGCTTTTAATCTAATAATCATATTTCTATTATTTCTATTCAAGCTATTGACAACTATTTCAATATGGCACCAATCAATATCACTTCATAAAGCCTCCACCGTTCTCGGACAGATGGCGCTGCATTTGCGACTATGTAGGCCGCGATCCGTGAGGTTTGCTTTGTGGAAACACATAATGTCCTTCCGGTTCAGGTGGCGTAGTGTCTGAATAGGAGGCTGTCGGGAACATGCGGCCTTGTGGCTTGTGTTTACCTCGGTACATACACTAGCTCTATAAAGAAAAAGTAATGACGTGGAGTGTGGCGTGAATGAATCTGTAGTTACAATTATGTAGGTAGCCGTAGTTATGTAGAAGAAATTAGTAATTATAACTCAATATTTTTCACCAGGTATATAGGCCTATATAGTAAACTAGCGTTCCGCCCGCGGCTTCGCCCGCGTGGACTTCGGTTGCGGTATAAAGGACAAATATAAGGAAACTTATCATTCCTACGGAAAAATAATGTCTGTGCGCGTTTCATTAAAAAAATTATGAAATCAATAATTCTCAACGCTATTTTCACGGGCACATTTTTAAGTATAGACATATTTTATATCGAAAGGGCGAAAGGGGTATGTCAGGACCGTGACAAGTGGAGATCTCTCTGCCTACCCCTCTGGGAGATAGGCGTGAAGTGCACGTATGTAAATGTTGATCTATCCCTATTATTTAGGTAGGTATGACGTGATCCCCCTCTATGGGTTCCCGCCTTGTCGTGGCGAGGGGGCTTAGTACCCGAGTACGGGCAACCGGTGAAGCTAAGAGGAACCCACTGGGCCGGTCTGTTGCAGACTGGCCGGCCCGAGAGGGACCGCTGTCCCGGGCTCGCTTTCGAGCCCGCAGACATGCGGTCAGGCTGCGTCCCATGACGCAGCCACACTGAAGGCCGCGGAGGGAGAGGACAGTCGGTATTCCGACCGCCGCTGTCCCTATCCTCCGCGCCCTTGCGGGGCCGTCACCGCTAGATGGCGGCGTGGAGGGGGCGCAGGGGAAGAGGAGTGTCAGTATTGCGGTGCGCTGCGCTCCCTATCCTCTGCGGCCGGAATGGAGGAAGATGTCGGACCCCACGAGATCAGGGGTCCGACGCCGGCGGGGCGGTCGGGTTGTGGCCGTCCCGTCGCCAGCCCTGTAGTTCCGGGCGTATAGAAAAGAATAGGACTACGGTATCCCCTGCCTGGCGTATAAGGCGTCCTAAAAGGGGTCCTTGGGGTCGTGGGTGTCCGAGTGGGGTCCCAGGCACCTGCTTGGACGGCCCCGGGAAGGGCGGCGGTTACCCTATGGCCTGGTAACTGCCGCCGGTGAAGGAGGTCGCTGGGGCAGACACACCACCGTGTGCCCCGAGCCGGAGTCCGACAGGACCGATCGCTTGGGCGGGTCCTGATGCAATTCCTTCGGGTACTCCCGGGACCCGTCCTTCACGCGACACGGAGGTCATCATGGGGGTTTAGTCGGTAAGAGTCCGACACTATCCCGTTCGCTGTCCCCATGGCGGCGGGGTGTCCATGAGGATTCCCCCATGTAAGAAAGAAAAAAAAAAAGGTATGACGTGATTACGGCTATTCTATGTAACTTAAATAAATAAATAATTTGCCATTTAAGCGAACCAAACGGTTTGCGTCCACTTTCATAGTTCGAATCGCCAGGATGTGGAACGACTTGCCGGAGTCTGTGTTTCCTGCGCAGTACAGTCTGAAGGTCTTCAAGTCGCGGGTGAATTCGTACCTACTGAACAAGTGTGCTCCATCGTAGACCACATCGTAGACCACATCAGGCAGGATGGTGGTCAAACGCTTGTTCATAGTGATAAAAAAAAATTACAACAACACACACATTGCCTTCATCCATGCCATGTTCAGTAGCTCAAACACTTGTGTTGTGGTATTCAGACTACGAAATATTATACTTACACACATTTTTTTTCTATTAAATACATTTTTAATAGATAGGAATGCTGCATTTAACATGCACTGTAAGTGTAATCTATTGTACTGAATTGTTGTTTGTGTATTATTTTTTAGCAAAAATAAATTAATGTCTATGTTATAGAGACTGTTGATTTCTTATAGACTTGGGCCGCTGCTGTACTGGACCAATGGGACTCTTTTTCAAAGCTTAAGTATGCAACGTAACGCTCATACGGTAAAGGAAAATATCGTCATAAAACCCGCATACCGCACTAGGTGTGTGAACACTAAAACGGCGATGGGCTCAGCCTGTCTCTTTTTGTTTGATACGCGCGTGTACCGTGAGCATTTGCTTAAAACCTCTGCCCTAATTCGGGATTAAAAGGTGTAAAAAAGTGTTATTTATTGAAATTTTGACAATCTCGTTTTTTTTAACCCGTGACGCAAAAACGACGGGGTGTTAAAAGTTTGACGTGTCAGTGTGTGTATGTGTCTGTCTGAGGCAACGTAGCTCCCAAACGGATGATCCGATTTTAATGCGGTTTGTTTGAAAGCTGATTTGATCGAGCGTGTTCTTAGCTATGTTTGATCGATATCTGTTCACCCACTCAAAAGTTGTGGGGGTTGAAATTTGGGATGAACAATTATTCAACTTGAATAAATATGTCCAAGTGGGGTATCAAATGAAAGAGTATTTGTATTAGAATCTGACCTTAGAAACCTGTATTTAGAATCTGTTTATTAAATGAAAATTGGATATTTTGTTGAAAAGTTATGAGGGTTGTAAGTGGGGAAAAAAAGTCGTCTTTATACAAATATGTTCAAGTGGGGTATCAAATGAAAGGGCACGACACGAACATTTAAAATCGGGGTTCTTTTTAAATTTGCAATTTAATTTAACATTACAATTAGTACATACGTAAAATTGTAAAAAAATAAAAATAATCGAAATTTTATTTTCATGACCAAAATACAATCTAAAACAACATTCGGTGGAGATACTTACGTAAATTACATGTAATAATTATACTAGTTCTCGTACGAATAAAAGAGTAATCCTAACGGATAATCGCTTAAATGATGATTGACTCTGTCCATCCCTTCAACCGCAATCCATCCATCTAAGCCAACTAAGCCACAACAATTATCGGACTAGAAACGGCCTAATAGCCTAAGAGCTAATCCTTAACAAAGATTTTCGTCAATACCACTGGGTAGGTAGCTGTGGCGAAGCTGCGAATTTTTCGGAAGGTAAGCTGAAAAACTTACTTTACCAAGGTATGGTATTTATACGGAATATAGAAATGTTTCGGTAGGTAGGTACCTACGTAGGTCAAATCCCGGCACGGCCGAAGGCCACCGGAGGGGTTTTAGTCGGTGTGAGTCCGACATAACCCAGTCACTTCCCTGGGCGGCTGGGTATCCATAATGGAAAAAAAGGTACCTACGTAGGTTAGTAGGTACCAACCTAAACATCCGTAAATTTGCAGTAAGTTAAGGCCCAGTAACGGGCCCGTTGGTGTAGTGGTCAGCATGTCTGCCTTTATACCGTCGGTTCGTGGGTTCGATTCTCACCGCTGACAGGTGCTTAGGTGATGAGCTTTTAAGTACTTGTTGGATGTGTCTGGCTGTTTATTTATATAAGTACATATGTATTTAAAATAAAAAAAATGTATTTAAGTAAGTATATTTCGTTGTCTGAATTCCATAACACAAATGCTTTAGCAATGTGTGTGTTGTTGTAAAATATAAAAAAAAATTAAAATAAATACACTTCACGCCTTTAATCCCAAAGAGGGGTAGGCAGAGGTACTTGCTAAAGCAAGTATCCACGGTTCACCGAGCGTATTTAACCCAACGTGACAGGGGGTGAGCCCATCGCCGTTATAGGGTTCACACACCTTGTGGTGTGCGGGTTTCATCACGATTTGTCCTTCACCGTACGAGCGTTGCGTTGCGTACATAGGCTCTGAAAAAGAGTCCCATTGGTACACGTCCAGTAGCCGGACTCGAACCCGGGACCTCCCGGTTGCAGTCAAGTATCCGACCAACTGGACCACAGACGCTGTTGTAAAATATATTTATTTATATTTAAGTTTGAAGGTAAGCCGATACGAATCGGCTTATTTGGTAGCTTCGCCACTGGTAGGTAGTATAGAAACGGAGTTTGTTGTGAGAGGTGTTACGTTGTTTTGCTAATTGTTTCGCTATTTGTCCAACGTCACCCATTTAGGGATTATTGAACTTAGTTTATGTATGTATTTATGTACAGTGGGCCAAGAATCTAGTCTATCACCGTAAGGTTGAAACTCATTTTTTTTAAACAGAATGAACAAGCGTTTGATTACCATCCCGCCTGATGTTAAGCAACGATGTGGTCTACGATGGAGTACAGTTCAATAGGCACTGTAGTTAATTTTTTACTTGTCACACAATATAACAACTCTACCTTATTGATGTTTTAGTGACACAGGAAGTGTCGAAACCACCACTGGACCACTTTCTACGCGCGACCTTGCAAAGGTGTAGTAAAAAAAATATATATTGGACATGTTTTTTTTTACATGCCGCTGTTTTTTTAGTAACGCGTGGAGGTATCAGGGTGTAATTGGTGGGCACTGGCTGAAAATCAGCGTCGAGGCGTAAGCCGCGGCAACATGCTGAGCCAGCTGCCCTTTCATCGCCGCAATCATTTGGTTTTTTTTTAATGTGTACGTGTCTTTTGTATTCTGTTTTTATTTATTTATTTAGAGTTGTATGTGTTTATTTTTTCCGTGTGCGGCGTGAATAGAAATTATATAAATTAGAAATATTTTTTTGCTTTCTTTCTTTGTAATTGTAGAGAGAGTGACCACAGTTGATATTAAGCATTCCACGCGTTACTGAATTTAGAGGCAGAATAATTCATTACCAATTTATTTTTATTTTATTTTTTTGATTAGTGTCTGTGGTCCAGTTGGTTGGAAACTTGACTTGGTTTCATCACGATGTTGTCCTTCGTCGTACGAGCGTTGCGTTGCGTGCACTGAAAAAGAGTCGCATTGATACACGTCCAGTAGACGGACTCGAACCGGCGACCCGGTTACAAGTCAAATATCCGACCAATTGGAGCACAGACGCTAAATTTATTCCAGGATTTCAAACGTTTCAAACGTACCATGAATATTCTTGAGGCCTAAGTTCTAGACTCTGGTACTTGCATCGCTCTGGCATCTTAGCGGCAAACGATGTGCATTGCTGATTGCGTTACTTTAATTTCACTGTCGTCCGTAGTAAAACAGTGATGTACATCTTTTTCAGAATTTTGTTTTTTTTTTGTACTTCATAAATTGAGGAGCATGTCTTTCATAAACACAGGTTAGTTTTCTAGTCTAGCTATGAAAGCAGCTTCAACTAACTGCTACCTAAAATTGATACTGAACTCTAAATGATTAATCAGGTGGCGATCACAATAGATCAGCGATGGTCGCAGTGATACTGGGCACAACAGAGCCCTGCAGAGCCACAAAAAAAAAACTGCTACCTTTTAGAAAGCAACTTTTAACTTTACTTCCATTGTTTTTTTTTTAAACAAATGATTTTGTTTTGTTGTTTTTTTCTTATAAGAGCGATGCAACTACGAGAGTGTAAGTAGACTTGCCCCCCTCCCCCACCCCCCCCCCGAATTTTCAAACTTGCTATGAGTAATTCCCGGACTTTTTTAATTACCCTCCACATGACGTGTACATACAATATTTGCAGAATAAACAAGGGGCAGTCAAATATTAAAAAGCAAAACGTATTCAAGCCAACAAAAATTAAATCATTTTACATTTCGTTTTCACATTTTTTTAATTCAATCATTTTAGAACCTTTTTACCACGTACATATTGTATTGTGGAAGCACCCTGACAGGTACTTAGGTGATGAGCTTTTAAGTACTTGTTGGATGTCTCTGGGTGTTTTATTTATATAAGTATGTATTTAAAAGAAACAGAAATGTATTTAAGTACTGAATTCCATAACACAAGTGCTTTAGCTACTTAACATGGGATGAAGGCAATGTGGGTGTTGTTGTAAAATATTTATTTATTTAATATGTATTTATTTATTTATTGTAGGTATGTTTCAATGCTGGATATTTTTAAAATAGGCTTTCTACGCTGTGCATTGAAAGAGATACGTTAGGTATGATTATTTTCACGCCCGAAACTAGCACCATACTAGAAAGAACCTCGTATTAGAAAGAAGCTGATATTATACATATCGATAATGGCGGTCGTCGGCCCTAAATCGTCATTTTGTACAATTTTATTTTTATTTTTTTGGCGAAAAAGTGGCCAATATTTAAAGCCATTTAATATGCTTGGCCAATAATCGCACTGTATTATGACAGCCTATACCTATAGGGCTAGACCATGTGTTATTTCGATGTACATACAAACTATAATATATATATATTTTTAATATACATTTTTCCTTTAGATGCCAAAGCGCACAGGCACTTACTAAACAAATGCCCACAGTTCACCAACCGTATTTAACCCGTACGTAACATTAAATTCCGTTCAATTCTTATCCCGTGAAAAAGTTACAAATATCCTTTTATCCCAACAAACTTTCGCATTTAGTAGGATTAGAAAAGTTTTCTGTAATTTTTCGCGATTGATTCCCCCCCTCACCGTACAATGAACAAAACAGGGAATTTAAATAATCTCGCCAAACAAAAGAAAAGTTATATATACAGTGTGTAAAAGGACCTCGAGCAATGGTCTTAGAAACGTTTTCGGGCTCGTTAATATGGCATCGCTCAAAATGTCGTCTCTTGAGGCAATAATTTGTCTATTTGGCAGTGGCGTGCACTGGCATTTACGACAAGGTAGGCAGTAATCCCCAAGTGTTGACACCTTTGCATAGGTAACTTGTCTTTACGAAATATATGTACCTACCTATCTATTCACCCACAAATCACCTTCGTTAGCCTGTGTCACGACACAAAAAAGCATCTAGCAGTAACTCTAATTGGTCGGGTAGCCAAAATACTAAGGTAGGCAGTGTCTTTTTGCCTTTATGGTGTGCACGCCACTGCTATTTGGTATGGAGATGAAACATTTTTTTTGCGTTTACCCGCATTGTCGCCATAGTGAACGCTGTTCATATTGACGAGCCCAACAACGTTTCTAAGACGGCTCGGGGTACTTTTACAGGCAGTACAGGCCTTTTCCACCAAGTACAACCAATAGATAAGATAACTCCCTAAGCAAAGTGTTCCTAATTTGTTAAACAGAGCAACACACAAAGGGAAGGAGGAAAACTTTGAACAAAGCAAGGCAAACTCCGACAAGCTCTCGGCCAGTTTTCAATGAGCCACTGAATTATATATCACGTGAAACGGAACGGTTAGGTTCCCCTACCTCGAAAATAGACGTAGGCTGTACAAAATTTGTACGTCATATTTTCGTAGATGACAATATTCCTATTGTCTTTAGCGTAGAATTTGCTTTCCAGATGCGGCGAGACAACTTTATTAAGCGACATAAAAAAGAGGTAATTCAATTCAACCGTATATAACTTTTCTTATGTTTTTTCGGCGATAAATTTGTCGTTTATGAACTGAATTTGATTTTTTTTTTTGTTGGAAAGAAGCTTCTATGGTGGCAGACCAGATAATTTGATGGCAATTTAGAAAATCGTATAAATATCACATCACATAATTATATATCTTCTTTCCAACAATAAAAATAAAAATTCATAACCGACGAAATTATCCGCGAATATATACGTTCGAATTCAGTAACCGCCTATTTTGAAGACGCTAAAATATGTACATTACGAATCAGGATATTACTCTGCACATATTTTTTTTTCATTCATTCATCTAATGATTCTCCTGACAAGAAACACAACAACAAAAATAATAAGCGAAAACGGTCCAGCCGTTCACGCGTGATGCCGTGACTAAAGGATATAGGAGTAGATGTTTATAGATAGTCGAATAATATCCCAAAAGACAATGAAAAAGTAATTTATAACTCAGGGAGGACTTCCGCCCGGAAATGTCCTCCAAATGTACATCGTGGGGTGGGTATCTCTACTACATATCTAGGGTGTATGGCCTGAAACAAACACGTGGCCACCAGGTGTCCCCTTCATAGGTGTAGGTACCTACCCATCGTTACATCGTTACTTTATTCTTTAAACACAATGAACTAGCGTTAGACCACCATTCTGCCTGATGTTAATCAGCGATGTGGTCTACAATGGAGTACACTTGTTCATTACGTACCTATTTACCCTGCGACTTGAACTTTTCTCTAAATGGGACATTTTCGCGATATCAAACAGAAACGAAACGAAGAGACGGCGTTGTGTTCCTGTCACGTTGGGTTAAGTGCGCTTAGTAAAACCTAGTCAAGTGGAAATCTGTGGGTTTTTTTAAGTCCTGTTACGGTTCAGAATACTGATGTGGTAATAATGACATATCAGAATAATGACTGAGTGTCTGTGGTCCAGTTGGTCGGATACTTGACTTGTATCTTTGACTTGTCGCGGGTTCGTTTCCGTATGAGACTCTTTTTCGGAGTCTATGTACGCAACGCAACTCTCGTACAGTGAAGGACAACATCGTGATAAAACCCGCACATCACACGGTGTGTGAACACTATAACGGCGATTGACTCACCGACTGTCACGTTGGATTAAATACGCTTGGTAAACTGTGGGCATTTGCTTCAGCAATTGCCTCTGCCTACCCCGCTTTAATGTGACAGAAGTTAAGTTTTCTTTTGTTGGAAAGAAGACATTTTCAAGGTGGTCCCATGATAACGAAATCAGGATGTGAAGATGGAAAACCTGATGAATCGAGGGGAACTTTCAAACAAAAAAAAAATCATAATCATCAAAAGTTATCCGCCACTTTTTTCAGGGAAAATAAACTGGTACCTATTATAAAATTAGTAGTGGACGCCCTGCGATTTCGTGTAGTTTATTAGTACCTGCATCCCAAATTAGAAGCGTCTAACTTGAGCCGTTTAGGTTTCTCATACAAGAAAAAAATCCTTTTATTCCCGTTCCCGTGAATTTCTGGAATTTCTATCTTAGTGCACCCCTACGGTACGTAAGCTACGTCCGTTCCAAATTTCAAGTACCTAAAAAAAAATACACTTCACGCCTTTAATCCCAAAGAGGGGTAGGCAGAGGCACTTGTTCAAGCAAGTACCCACGGTTCACCAAGCGTATTTAACCCAACGTGACAGGGGGTGAGCCCATCGCCGTTATAGGGTTCACACAACTTGTGGTGTGCGGGTTTCATCACGATGTTGTCCTTCACCGTACGAGCGTTGCGTTGCGTACATAGGCTCTGAAAAAGAGTCCCATGGGTACACGTCCAGTTGCCGGACTCGAACCCGGGACCTCCCGGTTACAAGTCAAGGGTCCGACCAACTGGACCACAGACCAAGTACCTAAGTTTAGCCGTTTGGGCTGTGTTGATATGTCAGTCAGTCATCCAGCTTTTCCTTTTATATAAGTATTTAGATACTGAAATAGAAATATTTTTTCGAATTAGAGGACACGGTTCATTGCCCCCAGTCACACCTGTAGGCGACAGATTCAAGAGCCATTAGCCTAAATGTCAGGTACTTATATTTGCCATCGGAAGTGGTAGATTCAAATCCAGAAGCGTGTCGTACCAATTTTTTTTCCAGAGTGAATCGAAACCATCATAAATCATAAAATATGGATACTATGATATGTCATCATCATCATTAATTAATTACACCATACACCAACATACTGTAATTGATATAAATAAATAAATAAATCATTATCAGCCCATACTTGTCCACTGCTGGACATAGGCCTCTCCAATTGCACGCCACTGTGATCTGTTTTCGGCTTCTCGCATCCAGATTCTGCCAGCCATCTATAATATGTGGGAATACAAATAATATTATGTATAATGGCCGATGACTAAATACTCTTGAAATTAAGGCTTTGTTTAAAATAGTGCCGGCTTTAGTATTGAAAGGCGTGATTTTTGTTATTTTATATTTTTTAGCTCATTATTTAGAGGATAACGCCCAGATAATAAAACAGATCACAGTGGCGTGCAATGGGAGGTTTTCTGACAGTTGGCTTATTACAGCTATAAGAAATGTCAATAGATGGCACTACCAAGACAGGGTTGTCATTTCATATTTTTATTTTTTGTTGACAATTCCAAAATGAGTTTCTCCTTAAGATCATGTCTGATTAGCGCCATCTGTGAGATGTTTTGGAACTACTTTTGACATATTTGAAGCTATCAGAAAACCTCTCATTGGAGAGGCCTATGTCCAGCAGTGGACAAGTATGGGCCGATGACGATGATTATGATGATGATATCTATTGTTGAGCGCCACGGGATTTTACTACATGACTTCTTTATGATCAGAAGGACCCTTAGGCTGCATTTAGCATAATAAGAATGTCGATATGTGCCAATAGTTATGATGTAGGAATTTCCCTCAGTATTTTAGCATTTCCAACTTCAGAAAGGGCTCCATTGTTGTTTAACTTTAAAATATCAACTAATACCTGAGAACCTATCAGTATAGTTTATTGTTTAGATAGTTATATTGTATTGCAAGTAAGGCAGACATTAGACGATATACGTTTTGATCTCAGTTTTACCACAGTCATGATGGTGATTGACGGATTTCCTACCGTCTAATATTGTGAATGATGTTTGAATTAATATTAAGAGTCATTCCATAAATCATGACGCTTGCATGAGCGTCTAATGTCTGCCTAATAGGAAATTGCTAAATTTAGCTATAAGGGTATGATGGGACTGGCATGGTCACTATGTGTACCAAAGTCCCCAAATAAATAAAGATTTAAAAAAATGGGCCTTTAGTTACAAGTTGCTAGCTGACACCCTGAATGAACCTAAATCTTCAGAGCCCGTAGTCGGTTCCTACGACATGCCTGGAATAAAGGCAGCTTATGTATTCTGTTTTCGTGCCAAATCTGCATTTTACAACATTGGTCCAGTGGGAGCGTCTGTGGTCCAGTTGGTCGGATCCTTGACTTGTAACCGGGAGGTCCCGGGTTCGAGTCCGGCTACTGGACGTGTACCAATGGGACTCTTTTTCAGAGCCTATGTACGCAACGCAACGCTCGTACGGTGAAGGACAACATCGTGATGAAACCCGCACACCACAAGGTGTGTGAACCCTATAACGGCGATGGGCTCACCCCCTGTCACGTTGGGTTAAATACGCTTGGTGAACCGTGGGTATTTGCTTTAGCAAGTGCCTCTGCCTACCCCTCTTTGGGATTAAAGGCGTGAAGTGTATTTTTTTTTTTTTTTTTTTTGGAAAATAAATCATATCTGAATCTGAACGTGTAATATGAGCAGACCTGGGGGCAAAAATTGTCACCCCCGCCTGTCATCGCAGTGGCATTTCTCTGTCACTAATATTGTATTTTGTTTTGAGGGTGTGACAATAATCTGTCAAATAAACGTGATGGAAAATTGCCCACTAGGCCATCACAATAAACGTGATATTGACAGAGATACAGTTCTCGAATTAAAAAAAATATTTTTCGTATAAATGATCTAAGTGGTTGTTTCGCAAATTGTTTTCTTTTTCGAAAATATCGTCACGAATGCAAACTTATTGATCTAAAAATAAATT
Organism: Conopomorpha cramerella; assembly: GCA_012932125.1. NCBI lineage: Eukaryota > Metazoa > Arthropoda > Insecta > Lepidoptera > Gracillariidae > Conopomorpha > Conopomorpha cramerella. Next base: position 18,028 of record SJJU01006816.1, read on the forward strand.
TTAAAAAAATTACTTCAACCAGTACCTACTACACATATCAAAAGTGACCAAGAACATTTTTAGCTCTAAAAAATCTAATTTATTTAAATCAAATCCAATCTTCTGGATTGGTGTCCTACCTAATTCCCCATGCCTGTATCAATGACTAATCAGCACATTTTGAATAAATTATGAATTAATTCAGTTTTTGTAAAATATATTCTTGATTGCAATCTTCTAAAATGTACTCGATCCCTATACACTTTTGATGTGTGTAGTTCCCCTCGATATGGAGTATATCATAATCAAACCACAAATTACCAAAATGTTACAAAGACTATGTATAAGAATTTATGGGATGACTAGAATATAGCTAGAATTTAATAATTTACGTGGACCAATGGGACTTCTTTTCAGAGCTTATGTACGAAACATAACACTCGTACGGTGAAGTACAACACCGTGATGAAACCCGCACACCACAAGGTGTGTGAACCCTATAACGGCGATGGGCTCACCCCTCACGTTGGGTTAAATACGGTTGGTGAACCGTAGGCATTTCCTCTTGCAAGTGCCTCTGCCTACCTCGCTTTGCGATTAAAAGGCGTGAAGTGTATTTATTTATTTATTGTTTATTTATGGGCACTGTGGTTTATAATGCATTTTCAAACACTGTTATACTGAAAATTACTAAATCGAGGTAAGTATAAGCAATTATAAAAAAAAACAAATGCCTACTCTGTATGTGCAAAAAATAGTAGTATGTAAAGTAAAATGACGAATAACTCATAAAAAATACATTGTCGATAAATGTATACGGAATACCTGGATAAATAAACTGGTAGTCGTAAATAATTGACGAAAACATTTATGTTATTTCTCACCTCAAAACTATACGCCAATCAACAACTCGAGGCTAACGTAGAAATTCACACATTTTACGTACACAAAGTAAAAAATATCGATCTCAACACATCATCGTCACGTGAAACAATAATTCCAAACACTGTCCCACAGAAAACTTTTTTATTCGAAAAACTTTTTTACGCAAAAAACTCTAGTTAAAAAAAAAGACCAACGCACGCGATGCACTGATTTTAAAAAGAATACTCTTTCGCGCCAATACTCGTGTTCTAAATTTAAATCCACTTGCTTTATTCTTTTTCAACGGGAAAGTACAACACGGGTGTGGTGAGTCACGCGCGCTCTCGGCCGAGGAGCGATCTGAACTGAGAAGGTTGCCCACCGCCACCGCCGTCGACGGCCGCCTCTGAAACTTACAGTTCTCATATGCGCCATAGTCTTTGTGCAACAAGTAGTGAGATGTGTCTACAGATGCGCATCTTGATGACACTGGCACTATTGCTACGACCATAAGGACGATATTTGCGTTTCAAAAGAAGTATTTTTGTATTTCTCAAACAAGCACGGTACAAAAGCAGCGTAATGGTCATTTGATTAAAAATCAATGCTGCTCATGAAACTGCCTTTGGGCAATTTATTTGTAAAATAGATTTGTGTTTATGAAATTGTTAATTGGAAATCTATACTAGCTAGATAACTACCGTACATATAGGTGAGTGAACCCTTCAACCGCGATTGTGGAATGAGGGGATTCCGTTATCAAATACCTTCATTCATTCCCCATTTTGGGATTAGAAGGTCTGAGCTCATTTATATAAAACCGTTATACATATATACATACATAACACCACGACCAAACGGTTTGCGTCTACTTTCATAGTACGAACCCCCAGGATGTGGAACGACTTGCCGGAGTCCGTCTTCAAGTCGCGGGTAAATACACACATCAAAAGTGTCTAGGGATCAAGTACATTTTAGAAGATTGCAATCAAGAATATATTTTACAAAAACTGAATTCATTCATAGTTTATTCAAAATGTGGTGTTAAGTCATTGATACAGGCATGGGGAATTAGGTAGGAGACCAATCGAGAAGATTTGATTTGATTTCAATAAATTAGATTTTTTTTAGAGTTGAAAATGTTCTTGATCCCTAGACACTTTTGATGTGTCTACCTAATGAACAAGTGTGCTCCATCGTAAACCATTCATCATCATTATCAGCTGATAACCAGCATTTGAATTGTTTATATACCTAAGTATATAATTCTCTCGCAGCTATAGTACTGGGTATCCTAATTTGGCACGGCCCAGCTTCGATCAAGTGCAATGCTGGTAATATCCCTTCCTCTACTTTATTATGCACTAGCCGATCCAGCAAACCTTGCTAATGTACATTATTAACAAACGTTTCTTTGTTATTTTACTAAAGAAAACCGTTCCGTAGTTTTATAGATCTTAAGCATACATAGGGAAAGACAGCGGGAGGCGACTTTGTTTTATACTGTGTATTACTTATACTAATATTACAAAAACTACTTTTTGTTACATACTTAAATAAATTTCTACTTAAAAATATATATCTTTTATTTTATTTTTGCCGATAGACACAGGAACGATAGATAGGAATGCTGCATCTAACATGTACTGTATGTGTAATCCATTGTACTGAATTATTGTTTGTGTGTTTTTTGGCAAAAATAAATGAATGTCTATGTCTATGTCTAATAGGTAGACATATTCTGTCGTTGACTTTTTTGTAGACATTTCCAAGCTCCACATCTTTTCTTTAGAACTCAAAAATATATCTTTCATAGTTAAGGCAGCGTTCGTAAGAAAGCTTTCATTTCTCTGATTCAAAACGGACTATCACGTAAAAGCCTTTTCGTTTTTCGTGTTTTTATATAACCTATGACACTCAGCAATAACGTGGCGTTCTATTGGTGAAATATTTTTTAAAATCGGTTCCATAGATCCTGAGATTGCCCCTTACAATTTAACAAATATATAAACACACAAACTTTACTTCTTTATAATATTAGTATTGATGTTTCATACATAAAAACCTCTAGAATAACTCAATCTATTTAAAAAAAATCGTACTTTTAAAGATTTAGAAACAGATTTTTTTAAATTCTATTTCGTTAGTGTTACACGCCGCACCTTGTATACAGTACAATAAGGATGTTTTGACGCATGAGTACAAACTGTATATGATTTCGCGGCACTATTATATTTCAACTAATCAAGAAAGGTTTATTTTAGGTGCATTGTTTATGCTTGTATTGTTATATTAGAAACATTATCCATGAAAACAAGACTCCATTGACCTTATAGCATTATAAATCAGGATATTGTACTGCATGTTTAAGGACCCCGAGCAATTGCTTTTTATCACTATGAACAAGCGTTTGACCACCATCCTGCCTGATGTTAAGCAGCGATGTGGTCTACGATTGAGCATACTTGCTCATTAGGTACCTATTCACCCCAGTGACTTGGAGACCTTCAGACTGTACTGCACAGGAAACACAGACTCCGTCAAGTCGTTCCACATCCTGGCGGTTCGCACTATGAAAGTGGACGCAAACCGTTTGGTTCGCGTAAATGGCAAATCCACCTGGTATGGATGACGTTTTGCCGTTCTCCTGGTTTGTTATTCAATGTACCGGGATGGTTTATTTTTTGTTTCCCAGAATTGTCGTCGTCGGTCGGTCGGATACTTGACTTGTAACCGGGAGGTAGCGGGTTCGAGTCCGGCTACTGGACGTGTACCAATGGGACTCTTTCAGAGACTATGTACGCAACGCAACGGTCGTACGGTGAAGGATAAAACGTGATAAAACCCGCACACCACAAGGAATGTGAACCCTACAACGGCGATACCGATTTCAAACTTGTGGTTTTCTTATGAATGACATTGTCACTGAATCAAATATAAATTGGACCAAACGGGAAGCACCTGTTTCGAAATAAAAAAGAATCATCCAAATCGGTATAATTTTTTTGAGATAACAAAAATTTAAAAAATACCCGACAAATTGAGAACTTGCTTTCCATTTTTAAGGAGGTTACAAATTAACGTTTATCTTAATGAAAAAACATTTTCCCGCCATTTCTATTCATCCGCCATTGTTGGCTGGACGTGTATGTAGGTAATCGTAGGTTATGGCGCGAAAACGTGAGCAGAGTGCTTAACGGTGTTGCCAGCGTCCAGTATTGATCACAAAGCTTGCAATATCACGTATGAGAAGCTATAGATTATGTACACTCGAGAGCAAGAATTGCGGGTCACATATTTTTTTTGTATAAATACTTAGGTACACATAACGCATATGAATAATCGAAGGGAGTTAATTAGGCTAAATTAAATTGTTTCTGAAAGACAGTAAAATAGGTTTAAAAAAGTATTTGTAGATCGTCTTCCCAACAGTGGGACACAATAATGGCGAAGGAAAAAAATCGTCGTGTGTACAACTTTCAAAATTTAATTAAAAAAATACACTTCACGCGTTTTAATCCCAAAGCGGGGTAAGCAGATACACTTGCTAAAGCAAGTACCCACGGTTCACCAAGCGTATTTTAACCCAACGTGACAGGGGGTGAGCCCATCGCCGTTATAGGGTTTACAAGCCTTGTGGTGTGCGGGTTTCATCACGATTTTGTCTTTCACCGTACAAGCGTCGCGTTGGGTACATAGGCTCTGAAAATGTCTCATTGTTACACGTCGAGTAGCCGGCCTCGAACCCGTGACCTCCCGGTTACAAGTCAAGTAGGTATGCGACAAACTGGGCCACAGGCGCTCTTAATTATTTATTAGTATTTTTTATAGACGACCCGAAATAATTGCTCTCGAGTGTATTATAGCAACACCGAGTTCCATTAAACCTCTCTTGAATAACGCACCTTCACCGTATTACGGGAGCACGAGAAAAAATTGACTTTGAAAAAAAACCGTACCTCGCTTTTACAGCACCCAAAGGTCCCTTTAAGTTATGTTTTTTTTTTAATTTGAGGCAAAAATAATGGAGTTAATTCATGTCATTAATAATGAAAATTGAGTACTAAGTTGTGTCTGATTTAATGGCCATACGAAATGAAAACATAAAGGCATGTAAAACTTTTTTTTACATACATACATACACTTCACGCCTGTCTCCCAGAGGGGTAGGCAGAGACTACAGATCTCCATTTGTCACGATCCTGACATACCCCTTTCGCTTCATCTACATTCATACATCTTTTCATACACGCCCTCCGGTTTCGAGTTCTTTTCACGCCACCTTCGGTCAGGACATCACCAATCTGGTCTTTATATGTCCTTCTGGGGCGACCTCTACTCACCTTTTTTTTATATAAACAAAAACACAATGAACAAGCGTCAAACCACCATCCTGCCTGATGGTATACGATGGAGCACACTTGTTCATGAGATATCTATTTTAACCCAGTGACTTGAAGACCTAAGACTTTTTAAAAGTACTCAACGAATTTTGATGCAGTTTCCTTTAGTAGAGAGATTCTTGAGAGAGATTTTTTTTTTTTAAATCACTATGAACAAGCGTTTGACCACCATCCTGCCTGATGTTAAGAAGCGATATGGTCTACGATGGAGCACACTTGTTCATTGGGTACCTATTTACCCAGTGACTTGAAGACCTTCAGACTGTACTGCGCAGGAAACACAGACTCCGGCAAGTCATTCCACATCCTGGCGGTTCGCACTATGAAGGTAGACAAGACGTAAATGGTAAATACGTATGGATGATGTTTTGCCGTTCTCCTGGTTGTCCTATTGTAAAAACGCAATGGGGATATTTGGTTATGGTAAAAAAATATCTAGTAAAATTAAGGTAAGTAATTAAAATAGGCGTTTCTCTGAAGGATCGAATCAGAAATGAAGTGATCCGACAGAGAACCAAAGTCATCGACATAGCTCATCGTTTTAGCAAGCTGAAGTGGCAGTGGGCCGGCCATATTTGCCGTAGAACCGATGACCGTTGGGGAAAACGAGTTCTCGAGTGGAGACCGCGTCTCGGCAAACGGAGTGTAGGACGCCCTCAGGCAAGGTGGACTGATGATATACGCAAGATGGCTGGCAGAAGCTGGATGCGAGAAGCCGAAAACAGATCACAGTGGCGTGCAATTGGAGAGGATTTCCAGCAGTGGACAAGTATGGGCTGATGATGATGATGATGAATTAAAATAGGCACCAATCACTACTTGTAAAACAGGAAACTAATAAAAAAACCTTTTATTTTATTTACTCATGAAGTGTAAGTGCTTGCAATATTTGTCTGACAGTCAGAGATAACGTTCTATGTCATAACGTTAAATTACTGATACGCGACGTAAAACATATTTTTAGAGAACCTCTGTAAATAAATAGGTACACGTGTGAGCAAAAAACCGGGTCAAACATAAAACTAGCTGATCCGGCAAACGTTGTTTTGCCAATATACATTATTAACAGTGTTACTCTACTGTTATATGCATGTATTATACATATAAACCTTCCTCAATAATCACTCTATCTATAAAAGAAAACCGCATCACACTCCGTTCTTTAGTCTTAGGCTGGTATTCAGAGTCGTAAGACGATGTCGGTCTAAGTCTCAGAACTGTCAAAATGCAATGTAATCTCAGTCTCAGGAAAGAATTTGTATTCACAGTTGAGAAACAGTCTCGCGAGAATCGGTCATGTCTGAGCTGAGACTTGAGCCTCGAAATCGGGTTCTCAGGCCGATCTCAGCGTAGGTGTGACAACAGTTTGATCTGTGGCAAGAAGCATTCAAATATATTTTTGATCTGTGGTGTACCGTTTGACAGTTTATTTGATTTTTTATGGACAGTTTATTTCTGTACTTTCTTGAATTTTGCTTGATAACTGATTAAAAATATTGGAGAACTGACAGCAATCGATGAATTATTGTCAGTCGCAGCATGATTTTGCAGATTATTGACATCAATCTATTACTTAGCTCAGTAACATTATATTCTCTTTGCTCAGTAAGATCAAGCTCAGCTGAGAAAACGTACAAAAATAACTCTGAATACAAGATGCATGAGATTACTTAGGGAGATCAGAGTTCGCGCTCACCTGAGACGCTCTAGAGAAAACTCAGAAGCAACGACTCTGAATACCAGCCTTAATGTTTTAAGCATACATAGGGACAGACAGCGGGAGGCGACTTTGTTTTATACACACATCAAAAGTGTCTAGGGATCAAGAACATTCTTAGCTCTACAAAAATCTAATTTATTTAAATCAAATCTAATCTTCTGGATTGGTCTCCTACCTAATTCCCCGTGCCTGTATCAATGACTTATCCCCACATTTTGAATAAATTATGAATGAATTCAGTTTTTGTAAAATATATATTCTTGATTGCAATCTTCTAAAATATACTTGATCCCTAGACACACAAGTCACACTCACTCTATCTATAAAAGAAAACCGCATCAAAATCCGTTATATAGTCTTAAAGATTCAAGCATACATAGGGGCAGACAGCGAGAGGCGACTTTGTTTTATACTATGTAATGACTACAATGAATTATATAATTCGGAAATTAGTAGCATTGAACCGTCGTATTGATAAAAGTTAAAACATTGAAAAATAAATAAATACACTTCACTCCTTTAATCCCAAAGAGGGGTAGGCAGAGGCACTTGCTAAAGCAAATACCCACGGTTCACCAAGCGTATTTTAACCCAACGTGACAGGGGGTGAGCCCATCGCCGTTATAGGGTTCTCACACCTTGTGGTGTGCGGGTTTCATCACGATGTTGTCCTTCACCGTACGAGCGTTGCGTACATAGGCTCTGACAAAGAGTCCCATTGGTACACGTCCAGTAGCCGGACTCGAACCCGGGACCTCCCGGTTACAAGTCAAGGATCCGACCAACTGGACCACAGACTTAAAACATTGACTAACTAGTTAACGTATATCAACTTAGATCAGTTTGTTCGTATTCAACGTACTTTACTAGTAGTGCACTAACTTTATGAATACCATGATAATAGTTTATGACTTTATTTTTCTTTAAAAAACAGTTTATTTAACTCAGCTAGCTCTCCTAAAGAGCGAGATATTTACTACACATAATATTAATAATAAAACACTCATCATCAGCCACATGAATTCCACTGCTGGACGAGGGCGTCCCGCAATTATTTCCATGATCATTTTTGGGTGCTCACAGAGAGCGCTGTTGGCCATCCTCTGGAGAGTTACCTCGTCGCCTCTTACCACCCCCCAAGATTGGAGAAGTTGGGCTGGGGCATGTATTCTACGCACCAGCATTTTTCAATAGCCCGGTGTTTTCTGACGCTCTGTCATGAATGATGTTAATATGATGAAAATTTTATTTATTTATTTAACGCACATCTACAGAATACAAACAACACCTATTGAAATACAATAGGTGATATGGTATCATTTTAGTATTGAGAATTGAAAGAAATTTAAATAAACTAGGTACTTGAAATGTTATGTACTTGCTATGTACAATATACATATCCAACTGTTTGGATGCTCAAGATGTCTATGTTGCGGGAATAAATAAATATGAGAACCCAACATACTTAGCCCCTACTAACGAATAAACTGCGTACATAAATAAATCCTTACCTCTAAAACAAAACATCTACGTCATTCATAATCCTAATTTATTTGCTTACCCATCTTAGATAAAGTTTAATGTCACGGTTAATGTGATACCCTGATAACTATTTATCGGCGTAATCATAAAAACCAGTTAAATCGTTGACTAACTAGTTGACGTATGTCAACTTAAACCCATAATATTATAAAAGATAAAACAAAATACACTTCACGCCTTTTAATCCCAAAGCGAGGTAGGCAAATGCCCACGGTTCACCAATCTGTCAGGGGGTGAGGCCGCCCTTGGATGTAATCGCTAAGGTCGTTCCGAGGGCCCCGGCAGTAACGCGCGAGTTGTCACCGTGGGGTTTTAGTGGGTGCGAGTCCCACATAACTCCGCCGTTGTTCCCGCCAGCGGTGGGGTATCCATAACGGATTTCCCCACGATACCAAATGTGTGGTTTTACAAAACCACGGTAAAAGTGAAACTCCCTACTCCGCGGCCGACCGTCACGCGACATGCAACACACAGACGTAAAAGTTTGAGACTATGTATTATAAGTTTCACGTTAAAAATTGCTGCGCTGCCGCGCTACTTGTATCGTGTGTCAGGTCTGCATGGCGGCCATAGTAATACAGCGCCGACGACCAAATTGAATTCCGGCATAAAAGTTACTCTCGCGCCGCGCACGAACCGCTTTTGGTGTAATTCAGGGAAATGTATGAAACACACACACACCAAAAATGCAGCGCGGGCCCGCGCTTCTCCCGCGCTGCTCACGCGCCGCGCACGACCCGCGCTGGAGGCCTACCATCACCGACCTAAGCGATTCATTTGACGACCTAAACTGAACTGAATCGCAATTTTCGTACCATCACGTGCTTATAGCGGCTCAATATACGCTCAACTTTTTTTAGCGATTCAGTTTCAAACGCGGTTCAGTGAGCGTTACATTCGTTCTTTTTCGTACCATGACGTGCCACTTGAACCTAAACTGAATCGCTTATGTGTCAAATATTGCGATTCAAATAAAGTTACTCTACGACGCACGAAACTGAATCGCTTTTGTGTTAGTGGTCAAGTTTTCGAGTTTAAATTGTTGGAAAATGTAAGTATTTAATAAAATGTCACGTTATTATTATCCGCCTATCTATTTTTATTATTTACTCAACTTAAAAATGCTGTGTGAATAAATTTCTATCTACTTGAGGCCGGTACCTAACTCTGGGGTATAAACAAACTATTTTTCCTATACATCCATAGAGCTGGAAATTTTCGACGATTAAACAGTATCTTTGCATAGACGGCACCAGCGGCAGCTTGCACTGTGTGAACAGGATCAATCCCTTTCATCTAGACTTGGAATGTATCTGTTGCTACAGGCTGTGAACAGAATGACTCACTTAGTCAATAAAACATTACAGTACTTACTTATAAAGAACTATAATTAGAAAATAGCCTATAGGCTATATTTACAAAACTATACTTAAAGCCAATATTGTAGTTAGTAAGTCTTATATGTTTTTTTTTGTCCCCAGGTGTTACATTATGCTCCAGAAGTGACTGCATCTATTGTTAATTCCTGTACAGTTTTACACAACATTTGCAACAGGGTAAACCTTCCTGTGCTATTATAGAAACAACCACAGTGTGGGAGATGACAAACACTGGATTTGTGTCTTGGTAGCAGCAACAAAAATCCTGAACTAAGTATGGCTTGGTTTGGCAACACAAAGGAGTCTCAATGAGCATTTATGAGAGATGAGGGCAACCTGAAATTATGATTATTTTTTATATTTGTTCAAATATATCTCAATAAATAAATATTTATTTCAACTGGACAACATTTCTTTTACAAAAACTTTGAACTCCTGCTTCAGTTCCTCAAGAGCCTTTTATTGCCTTCCTCTCAGAAATCCCAGCCCATAGTAAACAAGCTCCAATTTCAGGTCAACAACATATTATTTCAGTTTTGATTTGTAATCAATCCAAGGTCACTTGTGTATATAATAAGAAAATATGGGATAGTGAAAAGTAAATTATATTTAATAATATAATTAGGGAGGTACTAATATTCCTCCTAGCAAATCAAAAGCTCAACTTTATTTAACAACAACTCGCAAGAGATCTATGTTGACAAAGAACTTCCCAAAGTGCTTCTAGTGAAGTTTCAGTGCCCATAGCTCACTGTACGCTGGCGCGTCTTTCTGTTTTGAATGAACAAAGCACTTGAAACATGGAATGCTGAGTGTTATTCGATACTTCTTCGAATCTTACAGGATTCAGACAACACATTGCACAATAATCATGAATTCACATATTACACAACAGTTTTATATCCTTACGCCATAAGAATAAGAAATGATAACTTCTATTTATATCATTCGAAATTCATTAGAAATACGATTACAAACTTTTCATAAAGACCGCTGAACAAACAAAACAATTCATACACTCAATACTGCAACTTCAAAAAGACTGCGTTCAAGTATTTAAAGAAAGTGTTTATTTATGTTTCTAAAAATAAAGTAAAACACAGAAAATATTATTAGAATTATGTAAAAGTATTGATAATAAGCATAGTAGAAACAAAAAAAACAACATAAAAAGTATTAATATGCTATAATTTCATAAATTAAAAAACCGGTAAACTCCGAAATCTTGATGTAATTAATTCTGAACGCAGAGTAGATCTTTGTTCGATAAGAGGCGAGCGGATCAGAGACAAAAATCATTCGTTCTTTTTTTTTTTTCTACGCTCAAACGCTATTCAGTTAAAACGACGTGATGGTACGAAAAAATGCGATTCAGTTTAGGAACCTATATTGAACTGACTGGGATTTGAATCGTTTTGTAAAAGGTGATGGTAGGCCTCCTGCTCCCGTCGTCGCTCGCTACAGATCGAGCGCGGCAGCAGCGCGGGTCATCGGCGCTGTATTACTATGGCGGCCATACTGACCTGACACACCAAACAAGTAGCGCGGCAGCGCAGCGGGTCCGCTTTGTCACTTCTGTATTTTATTACATGCGCTATGCGTGCCACACCGAAAGCAGTTTGAGCGCGGACCCGCGCTGCTCCCGCACCGCGCACGCCCTGCTTTTGGTGTGTCGGGTGCCGCGCTGCTCCGCGCACGACCCGCGTTTGATGTGCCCAATGCTTTACGCTAACTTTTATGCCGAAACTCAATTTGGTTACCGTAAAAAACGACAAATCGCAAACGGTTGAACGTACCGTAAAAGGAGGTGAGTCCGTCGACGTTATAGCGTTACCTTGTGGTGTGCGGGTTTCATTACGATACATACGACATACACACATCAAAAGTGTCTAGGGATCAAGTAAATTTTAGAAAAATTGCAATCATGAATATATTTCACAAAAACTGTATTAATTCATAATTTATTCCAGACTAATGGACGCCTCGCGATTTCATTCGCGTAATTTCAGTTCTTCATACAAACTATAACAACCTCTATATAGCGACGCGACCAACAGGATCGGGGTAAAAAGTATCCTATGTCCGTCTACCGGTTCTAAGCTACCTCCCCACCAATTTTGAACCAAATCGGTTCAGCCGTTCTTGAGTTATAAATGGAGTAACTAACACGACTATCTTTTATATATATAGATGTGGTTTTTTTATTTTTTATACCACAAGGGTGGCAAACAAGCATGCGGCCCGCTTGATGGTAGGCAGTTACCGCAGCCTATGGACGTTTACAATACCGGGGCATCGTTCACGCGTTGCCGACCCTGTAAAAACCTCTTCACTCCTCTTTT
>SJJU01006817.1:0-28907 GCA_012932125.1 Conopomorpha cramerella
TTTTCTTTCATAAGAACCTTCTGCTGCCATTAATAAGCACAACAAAGATATTAGCGAAATCGGTCCACCCATTCCGGAGTTATGCAGTGACAACGAAAAGTGGCTTTGATTTTTATATAATAGATTGATACATTGATTGGATTACTGTAAACCACTCACAATATTAGTACGCCTAGGTTGTTACTGGATCGTTGGGCCAATAAGGTGACGACCTGGCTCCCAACGAACGGCAAGAGACAACGGGGCCACTCTAGGAAGAGATGGTGCGACGAGATCGTCCGCCACGTCAAAAAATGATGGACAGACAACACATAATCGGGAAGAGTGGAGAAAGGGAAGAGAGGCCTTTGGCCTGCAGTGGGATCCAGTAGGCTAGTAATAATAATTAAAAAGAAAAGTTGTTGTAGTCAAAGTGTAGTTTTGTACTCAATAATTGACCACGAAAATAATTTCTAATAGATTGATTCTCTCCATTTGATAGTATCAATGGTGACATTTTGGCAATACAGTAGGTACGAACGTAGAACGTCTGGGTTAACAATGAGGGATGGGCGGGACGGGATCAGTTGTGTGTGAGTAGAGTTGACTTTTCCTACCACCAGCTAATAGGACTTTATTCTGACTGTTCAACTAGATATTGAATTAAGCTCCGTACTACTGAAACTAGACGAAAATGTAATAGAAAATCTGTGTCAAACCTTGGCTGTCCTGCCTATTCTATGCAACTATACCTACTCGATTATTACCAACTATCTGTACGGCAACATTAACTGCGGAGGCTACAGTCCGGCACTAGGTACTTAACATGTCATCGGTGGCTTATTTCGGAATCATGTTTACAATATTGTATAGCAGTTGGAATGAAAAGGTAATAATGGGTCTATCATCATGATGCCTATCCACGCTCAACTATAATGCTAATGAGACCAATTCATAGGACAACCCTTTAAGCCAGGCCAACATTACCCGCTATAAAATAGAGACTATCCAGAGCAGCGGCACAATTAACTGTATTGAAGCCAGATTGTAGATCATCATAGCTTGGCTTAGTGAGTTGTCTTATGGATTGGCTCTACAGCTCTACATTGAGCTGAGATGTAATAAAGAAAGATATAGAATATTACAAAATTTTCTAGCTACAAACTACAATTTCGGAACGAATGGTAAGTACATTTTTATATTTAGACATTGACACTAACGACAGCCGTAGAAATTAATTGTCAATCAATATTGTCATGTCTGTCAGAGAGAGAAGGACGGGGTAAATTCGGGTAAAGTAAGAAAAACATTGAATTTGTAAGTTTATAAGTCACGACGTTAATTTCTTTCAATTAAAATGGCAAACAGTAGACTCGAAAGGATCGGCACAATATTTTCAAGGTAAGTAAACCCTTAGCCAAATTACTTTACAATCTGTATTTTGATAACATAACCTGAAAAAAAATCACAATATTCCATTTTTGAAAACAAAAAATAGCGGCAAAATAGTAATTTGATTGAATTTAAAAAGTAATTTTGCGCGGTTATACTAATTACCAGGGTCGGTCGACGGTGGTCTTGTCGTTATTTATTGCAATTAAATATCTACAAATCTTATTTCTTGTGAAAAAAAATGTCTAATGCTATGAAGAAAACTGGTAAATCTAAGTTTTTGACTGAAGAATTAGAAGATTTCATAAAGGGGACAAAGTACACCAAAGAACCTAAACCAAGAAAATCTGTAAAAAGGGAATCTTCAGAAGTAGTGGAGGAAGAAATATCAGAAGATATTAACCATTACCAGCCTGGTCTGAAGAAAAATAAAGGTGATGTTGACACTGGTAAACTGGTTCGCGGAAAATTGGTTAATGTAATGGAACACCAAATAAGTGCCAGGTAAAGGTTTGACTACTTATGTACCTACATACATTTATATTAATGCTATAACTTGGATTAGTTTTGATTACTTACCTATTTATGTATTTTACCTGATTAATTTATAACTTGTGTATCTTCCAGAAAACTGGGTAATGACATCTTGCTAAAAAATTTGTCTGAGTTGATAACTCAAATAAAAACTGATAATGCTGCTTTAAAAAGCAACCAACAGAAGGTGACATCTGCCCTTGTTAAATGTATGGACCAAGTTTCTGCAGCTCAAGATCAGAAACTTTCGGCTTTGAATGATATCTACAATTCTTTCAAAAAACAGTATGTACAATTTACCTAGATACTTTTTGCTACCTTTTCCCAGATAATTATTTTATTTATACTTTTTCTCCTTTTAATAAACGCAACTGACTAGGTCATTATTATAAAATTTACATTATACTTGGTAACTGTTGCAATCTCATTTTAGGTGTGAAGAAATGGAATCTCACCACAAAGCTGATGCTGCAAAACTGGCAGATGAACTGGAGGCAGACATTCAGAAACTGCAGCAAAAACTTGTGTCTGAGACCAAAAGAAGTGGTTGGGAAACTCTGCGGAAAACAATATTTCATGCAATGCAAAATGATTTCTAAAATTATTCATCCTATTCCTTTTTAAGTTAATTTTATTGTAGAAATATACTATGGTGTTGTAATTAAACATTTTTTATTTATGTAATTATCACCTTGTGAGCCCACTGATGTCCACAGCTGGACATAGTCCTGATTTATGTAATATCCAATGTCTAACAATTGCTATACATACATACTTTTCAATTTTGAAAGTAAAGGGGTTGTGTCTCTGTACATACTAACCTTATAAGCAAAATACACATCAATGACTTACATATTGTAAGTTTTTTCTATTCAATAATTAATTACCCAACTAAAGTGAAACATAAACATGTCACAATCTAACCTAATCCATTCTCCCCAAAAAGTAAGTTGTGTCACTAGTGTAACATCCACTAAAATGCACATTGCATGGAAAGGCAAACCTCATGTTGCAGGTATCATGAAATGAAATATGAATACATAAGAAAAAAGTGGGTAAAGGCACAGACTGACAGCAAGAAATACTTATGGCTTATTCATTTTTTTATTTGATCTGACTGTTACTATTAGACGTTAGTGATACCTGAAAATCCATTGAAGTCATCACAACATTACTAAGTATTAAGGATCCACTTGGTCATCATCATCAGCCCATACTTGTCCACTGCTGGACATAGGCCTCTCCAAATGCACGCCACTGTGATCTGTTTTCGGCTTCTCGCATCCAGCTTCTGCCAGCCATCTTGCGTATATCATCAGTCCACCTTGCCTGAGGGCGTCATACACTCCGTTTGCCAAGACGCGGTCTCCACTCGAGAACTCGCTTTCCCCAACGGTTATCGGTTCTATGGTTAATAAATAAAAATATATTTTTGTTCACAGATTGGAAGGACTTATACTAAGGGGTGGAATGAAAGCTGATGACAGACCTCTCTGGTTTGATATATACAAAGCATTTCCTCCCATTGATGAACCAAAGTTTGCTAGACCTAAGCCAGAAATCAAACCAATAAGGCAAATTCTATACAAAGAAGATGCTCTCAGAGCGTAAGTTGTATTTGAAATACTATAATAACTACGCCGCGGCATTATCCATGTCTAATTCTATTTCTAAATGTTATGTTTGTTAAATATTAATAATGTACCTACCTAATGTTTTTTATGTTACTCGAATATGTATCAGAAAAAGTCATCGAATCCGCCCAGTACTTTTGAGTTTAACATAATACTATCTAATAATAACTTAATAATACATAGTTTAACGTTAGCCTGAGGAAGATAGCTTTCAACAAAGCTGCCAAGTCCTGCAAGAAGGTTACGTACGGTTAGGTACGTAAATATGGAGGCCGGAAAAAATCGGACTCTTGTAGGCTTGGCAATATGCAACCTGTACCCAAAAAGGGCGGCCGTGCTGATCCTACCTGCTGCAGACCTATCTCAGTCACCTCCATCCTCTGTAAGATGATGGGACGTGTAGAGGCCAATGACTTCCTCTCTGACTGGCAATGTGGCTTCCGCCAAAACCAGTCAACTGGGGACCTTCGTGCTTGCGTATCGCACATCTGGAGAGCGACACGTGGACAACTAAAGTTTCTCCCTGGATATCTCCAAGGCGTTTGATAGGGTAGGGTTTCTACGCGTGGTTGGCAGATTTCCTAAGGGAACGATCGCTCCGAGTAGTCACGGATGGCTGCTCGTCCGATCTAATGGCAATTTATGCCTGCATATAAACGATCTGTAGAAACCCGGTATCTATGGGTACGCAGACGATAGATTCTTTCGAGAATCTAATACTTACTAAGACTCAAATTAGTGAAGTGAACTAAATATAAAGGCTAAACTCTATCTGCATTCTCTATGCAGATATTCGATTTTCCGACAGATTCTATAATCGTTCTAGATTCCGACCGGATGTTGGTTATAATAACCATAACATTAGTTAACCTATTTATAATACGGTATATATTTGGTTACAGAAAATTCCATTCAAAAGGATATGGTTTGGGTGCTGTGAATATGCTGGCACCTGGTGAATCACCAACTAAAAGACTACTTAATGAATATGAGAAACAAAAGGCTCAAGGAGTTCCTGAGGAGGAGCTCATCGACAAAACCGTGGAAGCAGTAGGATCTGAAAGACGGGAACGAATAGAAACAGCTAGATCATCACAAACGCAAACTGTAAATCCCGAATCTGTGACAGGACAGTTGCTGACGCAAGCAAATATAACGGATATTTTCTCAACTAAATGATGTACTTAGAAACTTTAAGAATTGTAGCTTTAGTTTAGTATTATCTATTAAAATATATCTGTTACCCTCACAAAGTGGTTTAGCTTCAAAATAACTATAAAAAAAATATTGTCCAGCTAATTACGATGAAAACGCGTAGGACGTCCGTTAGGATCGGGACAAATCAGGATCTGTAATGCAGATGGGAATACAACTTTCCGGTACACAAGACTGATAGTGGATGTGGCATTATATGTCCTGTGCTGCAGTACCTACTGGACATACGACGAGGAAAAACGAGTGTGGCGAGAGGCTCACCCCCTATCACGTTGGTTTGAGTACGCTTGGTGAACCGTTGCTTAGCCAGTGACTGCATATGCCGTTTTGGAATTAAACGGCGTGAAGTGTATAGATATATACAAAAGTAATTCAACATCCCGTATCTGGTAGGCATTTCTAATGGCAATATTGTGGGTTCTACTTCGGCTGTAGTAGGCATGTGCCAATGGGTCTCGTTTTCAAAGTTTAGTAGAGCCAGTGAGAAAGGTGCTGCGAAAACATCGACCATAATCACCAATCACCAGACGCAACATGACAGTGAAGCTGTTCTGGAAATGCATATCCTACTTCAAGCATAACGCTGCTCGTCGTCGCGTAAGTCCCGTAATCTATTTAGAACCCTATTTAGGTAGAATGAAGGGAAAGTGTACCATTGGTAGATGGGACAGTAAGGCAGGTAGACAATATCATGGTTAATCATAGAATTATCTTATCTGCGATAAGCCAGTATCCAGCACACGCCTTGTTTGCCCCGCAGTTGCGTCGAAGTGTTGAACCGTACACACTAGTGTGATTTCTTATCTTGTTCTTTTGTTGCGTTGAAATATTTTTAAAGTGATTCAAAATGGCTTCAAAACGACCGTTTTTGTTTTATTTTGCCGTAATTTTAGGTAAGTCATACACCACAGGTGCCTAACTCTGGAGATAAAGGCTAATCCTGATTTAAATACGTACGCAATTATCTCTTTTGTAGAGCAAAGCAACACACCTAAGTATGAGTCACTATAGCAGGATTTTCAAAATAAGTAGTTTGTAGTGATTAATTAACTGTTGAGAAATTATGATCTTGTCGTAGAAATAAATTGACAGTAAATATTTTCTAATTTAATTTTTGCCTCTACGGAGAGGCCTTACCTATCTGAAGCAAGTCTCACTACTTAACTAGATAGTGAATGAAAAACAGGTCACATCATAGTAGGTACTTATAACAATAGTAAACAACCTAATAACGTTTTAATAGGTATGCAAGGGTCTGCACTTCTACTTCAGACGAAGTGACAGATTCATGCATCTAAAGATACTCATACATACAGATACATAGAGTATATAGTGGGTACCTAGATACTACGTTTTTAAGAATGTGTCATGATTAGTCAATAAAAGGCGGATGATGGAGAAGTTACAAGAGTAATTAAGCAAGCATTAAGCTTACCTTCGTTATTTGCCCGACGCGGTTTTTCGACACAGTTACATGTGTCGTGGTTGTATGTACATGTGGTACAAATATGAGACATTACGAATACGCCTGTTGTAGGTATCATTGGTGGTAGTTACTGCTCACTCCCAGAGAGAGCGGGTGGCCGGTAAACATCTAACATTACCTTACTGTTAATAGCCACAAAAAGCCCATTAAGCGGCTTGGGCAACCGAGTAACCCGGTAGAACGAGAGCTTATTGTATGGTAGGTAGTAGGTATACCTCTAGCTGACGAATTTGGTTTGGATAACTTCACACTAAGTAGGTACATTCGTCTGCTTCTGCCTATAGGTGTCTTCAGTGGACCGGAAAACATCTAAAATTATATTGCTATTAAATGCCACAATAGCTATAAACTCCAATTATGTGTCATTCCTGGGTACTGGTTTGGATATATGTCAGATAAAGAGTTCATGTAGGTACAGTACAATACTATAAACGTAGAATGTGCTACCTACCTAAACTGAAACTAAGCACATTCTGTCTACCTCTATAGACGTACGTTGGCTTATACAATACAAGCATGGACAAAGCACCTAAAAAAACCAAGAGGGAGAGAAATTCAGCCCCCCTAGCAAAGCGCTCCAAGAAAGACATGACAAAACATATCAGGCATGGCGATTGGTTGAAACAAGCTGAGTCGCACGATGTGTGACATAGCAGCCAATCACAGCGCGTATTTGTTCTATGTCGTGTCTTTCATGACGCTCTTGCTAGGGCTGCAGGAGTGGCGAAAAAGAAATACTACTGAATAGTCAGCGCTCACGCGGAGTCACATGTATAATGTTCATACCTGAGTTTCTTTTTCAGTGATATTGAGTACACTGACACAAGAAACTGAAGCCCGGCGTAAGATTCTGCGTGGACGTCGGGTTATGACACGGACATATCACAGTAAGTACCTAACTGAGGGCAATGAGGAGTTTATAAAAAATAAATCTGTCAAATATATATAGTTGAAATTTAAAGAGCTATTGCCACTACTCGCTTTGCTATGTGCAAAGCGAGTAGTGGCAGACAGATAACGACCGCAGCGCACAACACGGCAGAAATTGGAAACAAATGCGGATGATCAGCTGTCAAGTGTAGATTGCAGTACAAAATCAAAGCAAAGAAATGGGCCATGACTGTTGTTACGTTGTTAACTTTTTATCGTGTTGCGTTCTTACATGCTCGGCTAATACTAATTTATTGCCTTTTATCTCAGTTTGTGGTTGGAAACTAATATTATGTGTAATAGTTTCAAACCCTAGTTTTTATTATTATATTAATTTTACAAACTATTCAATAAATTTCACTTATATAATATTGTCAACAATAGTATTTTAATCTTTGGTTTTATTTATATTTGCAAAGAAAACTAACAATGTTTACATTGTTATTATTTGACAGCTTCCGCAAAAGTTGTAAACGCTACGCGTCGCCCACATAGCCAATAGTTGAAAACACAGCTATTTTATTTTATGATCGTTCGTCTTCGGTCGGACTCGCTATTTTCTTCTTTTTTTTTCAAAAAAACTCCTCATTGTTTCCTTACCTACGCTTACACAAGCCAAACATGATGCACAAGAACTTCTTAAGATGCATATGAATGTACCACAGATAACATTATACTAGTACATGTACGTTGGTTATCTCGTCAAATTACCAGAGACTAGATCCATCTTAAACATGTTCTCTTGTGCATATTTGAGCAGTGAGAACGTACCATTAGATCAACCTACTATTTCTTCCATCTTTAGTTAGATAATTCTAACAAAACGGATTAGGTAATTATTTCTGACCGATTTTATTTAATAATATTTATAATAGGTAATATCTCTTTTCGGGGACTTTAAGTCTATTGAGAAGGAACGGCCACTGCCTAGTACTACCATTTCCAGAAATGATAACTTTCCAAAACTGATACTGAATCTTCAGATGATATCAATGATACAGTTAGTTTAAGTTAATCGGTGGCGCCAGAGGCTGATGTAAGCACAGGATGTAAGCATTTCGGAAGTGGTCGTAATAGTATGAAATAGTCGTTCCTTCTGAATAGACATCAAACCCCGAAAGGACGTGAATCGCTCAGCCGGTTCACTGTATCTGAGACAGTAATAAACTTATCCAATACTTAATCCGACACTTTCTTTGACAACGAATCACTTCTTCAGAATAAATATTGCATTCTAGGTTTATATAGTTACACATTATATTGCTAATTTCAGGGGGTATGGCAGTTCCGGCGTGGGCAGTCAGTTTCTTGGCCGGCTTGGGCATGTTGCTGGTCGGAGGTGTCCTTTACGTGGTCATGAGGAAACTTGTCCTCTCCTCTGAAACCGGGTCACTTAACACGTATCAGCCAGCGTTGCAGAACGAAGATGTTTAATTTTATTGTAGAATAAGTTGTACTTCACTAAGCTTTATTTTATACTGTGCCTTGTTATTTTATGTTTATTTGCCTACTTAAGTTCAAAACATTTTGACACAGACATTTTACTTAAATGTAGTGCTTTGGGAATAAGCTAGCATAACCCACCTTATTAATACCGTAACCACTCGGAATATATTTGTGTCTCCCGATATATCTACGAGCTCCAAGCATTTCAATAATAATTTAAATCCCGTTATTTGTTACCTTAAGTAATTTTAGTAATAATAAAACTTGTGTCGTTCCTGTCGAAATAAAAGAGTAACATATTCGTGAGTTAATTTTATTTCCAAATTTCATGTAATATTATTTCCATGTCAGATAGGACGTTAGGTAGGTATATGAATTAGGATGTGAGACGTAGATGTATGATTAGAATTCGCGGCGGTGGTACTTGTCGGGGTCGAAGTATGAAGTGACGACCACACGGCTGCTGAACTTGCGGCCCGTCAGCGACTGCTGCGCCTTCTGACAGTCTGCGATACTGTTGAACTCCACGAACACCTTCAATAAACAAATATGATATATTAAAGTATAGGCAGCACTAATTGACTTTACACTGGTAAAGCAATGCACACAACTGGTGAGATATAATTCCCTCAGTAGTTAGGGGAGTGATACAATAATATTATTTATACGCAACAACCTTAAGACGTTAATCACTTTGAAACTAGATGATAGGAAGTGATATTTTATGTCTATCAGATCCACAAGTGCATAGTTTTGAATTCAAAATTACTAAAATGCTTATAAAACAGAACTATTTTATGAAACAAAGTAGGATATGAATTGAAAAAGATAATGACTTCGACATACCTTTCCACAACCGGGCACTTCCACTCCTTCAATAGGTCGCGGAATCTCTATACTTCTCACGCAGCCATACTTGTTGCATTCCTCCCTGTAAGTTTAATCAAGATATTATCTACTTAAGAAAAAACAACATTTGGAAAATACCAGAGATGTCTGACTTCAGAATAATCCTGATGAAAGTCATGAATAACTTAACCAGCCACTATACTCCTAATGATCCACATTCCACATCAGAACACTTCTGGCAATAAGATGAAGTTGGGAATAGGCGTGACCAAACCGATAATTGGCACATTTTTAGTCGGCTGACATTTACACATCACAAGCACTCGTCATTGAGCGACAAGCAGCGTTATGCTTGAATTAGAACACATATTGCCAGAACAGTTTCAGTCACGCGGTGTGTGTGGTCAATTATTCAGTTACCTGTGGTGCGATATAGTGGTAATACTCACTTGATATCCTCAAGTATATCTTCGTATTCCTCCTCGTCACGCAGTTCGTCTGGTGTCACCATATTGAGCAGACACAACACCTCTGTGGCCGGGCCTGCACCAGCCATCGTCAAGCCAGCAACTTGTATCTGCACAGGTGCTGCGCCAGTTAGAGCTAAGAAGAAAAATAAGTAGGTACTTATTAATTATTATTGTACAATAATCCCTAAACTATAATAGTTACTACCATGTACTATGGGTATGTAAGTCTGGATATAGTTATATTTGCATATAGGTGGGCCTGGATAATAGGAAATTGACTGTCTTAGTTTTAAGACGATAGATGTATAATAAATGCTTTGTGTATAAATATCTCTCTTAACTTACCAAGTGTGGAATTCTTGGCACCAATGCTAGCTCGTTGCACAATAAGCTTCTTGTCTCCAAGTTGCATTCCATTTAAACCAGCAATAGCCTGTAATAAATTAAGAATTAAATCGTATAGAACATACATATTACATACATATAACAAGTATCTGCATAAAATTTCAAACAAGTGAGAACACCAACCTGATCAGTCATTGAAATGTCCACATATTCAGCAAAAGCATATCCCTTGCTTAGTCCAGTTGAAGAGTCCTTCACAAGGTTGAAAGCTCTTAGCTGTCCAAATGACATCAGCAGTTCCTTTACCTGTATTAGAGTATATGTTATTGCACTTGTACAGTGTAACAATATGTATTACAATCATGAATTAAACTCAGTTATTTCAGAAAAATATGTGACAAATAATATATTGTTCTCCTGACTTTAATTCATGTTTAGTAAATAATTACATATACAAATATTTTTAAGTAGTTCCACATACTTTATTTACTGTTATACTATTTCCAATAATGTTTACATGTTCCCATTATGTTTGCTCATCATTAACGCTGCAATTTCAATTGTTTGGTCTGACCTAGTCTATGCATGTTAAAGTCTGATGTGAACCAAAGAGAACTTGCCTGGGCTTGCCGACGTCTCGTTCAAGTACAAGACGTTATGAGAGACAACAGTGACACGCGGGCCGTGAGTGTGCCATATCTAAGCTAGGAAGGGGGCAAAAAGCAATCTATCAGTGATGTTTTGAAACGTGGAGCGTGAGGCGCACACGCTCTCTCCCACCAACGGGACCTGAAATACCTGAAATGCTGTAAAACAAAACGCGGCGCACTGCACTCTGCACTGTCGCCCTGTCAACTGTTGAATCTCGGCCTGAGAATGTAGTGGCTGAAAATGCCAAGCTATTTCGCTACCTAATGGGAACTCCTATGGCATAGACTTTGTTGTATAAAAATAATATGCTGAAATGTATGAGAATTATGTCCACTTTCAAACTGTGAAAGTAAACAAAATGTGTATGTTATCTGGAAAGGAGTTAGACCAACACAGGTAATAACGGTTCAAAAACCAATGGTGTTTTGGATTGACCTGCAACATATTGAGCAAATGTTTTAGAATGGCTGTGGTAATGTTATAAAAAAATACATAAATTAAGAGTGATTTAACTTAATAAAGCCTAAGAATATAAACATTGAATTGTACCATGTCCTGACAATGGGACACTCATGACAAAAAGAAAGAGTGTCAAATCACTCTTAAAGGTACATTTCTTCTTGCTTTAAGTCCTCCAACACTATAAAATATATTAATTGTGCTGGGTGAAATCTTGAAGGATTCAATACTTATTCAAGTTCTAGCAAAAAGGAACATCCTTCACGATACAAGTACAATAATTTTTGGTTTATGATACTTTTTTTTGTCATTAATATTTCATATCATTATTTTCAAACATGTTTAATAGGGTACTTACCTGGTCCTCGTTGAGATAATTTGGTAGTCCACCAATGAATATTTTATGTGGCGAGTCTGGTACTACAGTACTTATTACTCCAGCTGCAATAAAAATAGTAAAGTGAATTAATAATATCATAATGCCAATGTTTTCAATTTGAAGAGTAGGTAATACAATTTATCAGGGAAACAGTTACAGATTATTATTATTATTGTATTGTGCTAATGTGTTAAAAGGAATTTAGCCAATACTAGCTGTACTGCGCGGTGTTACTTGCAGAATTTTTTTTCATTCCTTCATCAAGTAGTTTTTATTCACTACAAACATCCATACAATTCTTACCTCTTTATAATATTATAACAAATAATGCATTAATTTCAACCCCATATGATTACCATACAAACTGTTCTAGGGAGTTAATCTTAAAAGATAGACATATACATTTTTTTAGATCATTTAAGAGGAATACATACACATATTTCTGTCATACATATATTTTTGGTAACTTGAACCGTTTTCGCAGAGCACGCACTGGAAGCCCTCAAGGATGTATAAGTTTCCCTGATTTTTTTCACATTTTCTATTATTTCTTTGCTCCCAATTGTTGCAGGGTGATCTTATATTAGGGATGGCGATTTAAAATCCACGATTTTTGGGGCCAAAAAGATAGATTTTTTAATCAATTCGTAATCTGAATCATTTTGGTGAATCAATATTTCACCTTAGAAAATCGACATGAGATTTATTTTCAGTATAAACCATAAAAGTATTTACAATTAATTGAATATACCCGTATTGTAAGTCCTGTTGGATAATAATGGATTAATTATTCAAAAACTCGCGAGATGGCTGTATGTTTAGTTTGACCTTATAGACCTTGATTTATTGTGAATTGATTAATTATTCACAATTTGAATAGATTTAAAAATCGATCTTTTTCAGAAAGAATCGCCATCCCAATCTCATGTAGCCCGAAGCCTTCTTCAATAAATCGTCTATTCAACACAAAAATATTTTTTCAATAGGAACCAGTAGTTCCCAAGATTAGTGCGTTCAAACTCTTCAGCTTTATAATATTAGTATAGATTCACTACTAAATTTCAACTTCATCCGAAGGAAGGAAGAAAAAGTAGTGCAATCATTGACATGGCAATGTTCTTACTTTGTCAATATCTACAGTAAAAAATTAAAATTCTCTATTGATTTATCTTACCTGGTACATTAACGGATGGGTTCTCAGTTCCTGGCATAGGTTGGTAATCATGAGGACGCCTTATTTTGAGACTCTGTCCTTTGAAGTTAATACCATCAAATGCCATGGCTTGTGTAGTTTCATCAATTGACCGGAATTCCAAGAAAGCAAAGTTTTTATCCAAATTTATTTGGCAAGCTAGAACAGGATTACCAGCAGCTTGTGCCAATCCTGATAGATGCATCTGTTGATTGAAGAATTCCATTGTTTCTTCCTCTGTCACTCCGAAAGGAATGTTTCCCACGTACAGTCGTCGTGCCTGTCGTGTGATAGTGGATCCAACCACTGGCACAGCGGCTTGCGGAGTATCAGCAACGATGTTCGCTGGTATTTGGCCGGCAGCCTGCATGGCTTTATATTGTAGTGGCGTGATGTGTTCAAACCCTGGTGGGGGCACATCCCAATAGAGGGAAGGCTTGCGCCTCCTCGATCTCTTGGTTGGTGATCTAGACTTACTCTTCCTCTTTTCACGACGATCCCTTGAGCGAGATCTGGATCGTCGCCTATTCTCCCTTGACCGAGATCTACGACGCCGATCTACAAAAACGCATTAGTAAGTAATGAACAAATGCAGAAAATGTACGCCAAGAGTTTGTATTTTAATAATTACCTTTATCCTCTCCCATTGTGATAAAATTAAAGCTTTTTTTAAGTAATCAACACGACACAAAAATCAATCAGTGGCTGTTTTCGCTCAATTCAAAATGGCGGCAGTACACCGCGAGCGGGCTATAGCAATAATAAGGATGTACCTCCGGTGGTACAAATAACAAATATATCGATTTATTACAAAATATATTTTCTACACAGTATATTGTCCTACAATGCTGAACTATGTAATAAACTCGCCTATTTTTATAAGGCTATTAAATGTGCAGTCAGTAATGTATAGTGAATTTTCCACTACAGATTTTGGTGACCCATTTTCCATACAAAGTATTCAATAAATGAAATTTGAAATTGCGAATTATATTTAGAGTTATATCTAAAGTAACAGTTAAAAAAGTATCAACTGAATATAGTATCGATGGTATCAATAATCAATATCTTTATTAGGGTCGGACCACCTACTTTTCTGAGCTTTCTCAAGAAGCAAATTTAAAAACAACACAACGAAAGCAAAATGTCAATGTCAGGTGTCAGTTATCTGTCATTCATTCACCGGCGGTGGTTGGTTGGTTGATTGCTCAGTTGGTTTTGTTTGTAGTGGAGGTGGTATAAAAGTGAAAGTTTGTTTCGGTAATTCGATTAAATATTACGAGATGTAAATGGATCCTGTTTAAGTTGACTCAGAGTTTGTTTGAATAATTTGAAAGTGCAGCAATGGTAAGACACCAAGACCAATTTATTACTAAAACTTACGATATTCTTACTGTAAAATATAATAAGGAAGTAGGTAAATTACAATTTATTACTGCAGCAACGATAATTATCTCGTTATTATTTATTTCAGGGCGAAACAAGGGAGAATATTGTAATAAGGAAGCGAATACCGGACGATAGTGGCAAAAGTGATTTAATAATTACAAAACATGAAGAGGAAAAAGTTGGAACGACTTTATCTCCATCCAATACAAAAATCATTGGATTGATATTTGTGTCTCTATTACTTGATTTGTTAGCATTTACTATGATATTACCACTTTTGCCTTCACTGCTGGATTTTTATGACAAAGAGGAGGGGTCTGGAAATGGCCTGTATGCCACCTTGCTCAGTGGTGTCAAAGAATTTCAGAAGTTAACAGGAACCCCAGATAGGTTTGCATCTGTACTCTTTGGTGGTGCTCTTGGATCTATGTATAGTTTTCTTCAATTTCTAACTAGCCCTATTATTGGAAGTCTTTCGGATTCATATGGAAGAAAACCTATGCTACTTATTTGTTTGGTGAGTGTTGCTTTTAATTATTATTTCAAATTAGATTTTAAAACTCATTTGTTCAGTTACTTCTGGGACATGGGTCTGATCCCCTCAGGCATATTATACAGGCTAAAAATAGTTACTTAACAGTGTTTGATACTTATAGTGCATGCTTTACTATTGCAGAGTCAGATAAAATATGAAATATGTAGGGTTAAAATTATATTATTTGCAAAAAAGGAATGGGTATTATTGTCTATCTATTATAATTCTTTGATCCTCTTGTGCGACACAATTCTTATATCTGTACATGATCTAATTTGATAATTTTTTTATCTGAATCTATCCATATGTTTATCTTTTCAATATACCTATAACTTTTATCTTTTGAATCTATATGACAATAGATATTGCAATGGTTGTGTATTCCAAAGTCTGTCAAATATTATCATGGATTTTAGTGAAACAGTTAATGCCCATAATGAAAAAAAAAAATAGCTGAATAATCTGAGTAAATTGATAAGATTGTAAAGTAGATCCACTATTGCACAATGCTCCATGTGCATGTTTGGTGCAATTAATCTCAATTTGCTTTAAGAGTTATAAGTGTTCTTACATTGATTATCTCCCAATAATATCAGTAACAATATGCTTATCTGTATGTTGGCTGGTCAGGAATATGAAAAATTTATGGGGAGAATTTTTGTTTGATATAGTGGTTAAGATACCTTTATTTTATTCAATAAACACTGTCAAAATATATAAGAGGCTTTTGTACTACAATATTTACTCAGCTGTGTTGAAATAATGTGTTAACATATTATGAATAGGTGTATAAAATGTTTATATAACTAGCCTTATTATTACTAGGAATATAATGGATGTATAAACAGGTGAAACTTTAGTCAAGGCAAAAGTTAACAACAATTTTAATGATGAAGATGTTGCACTGTTAACATAATCATAAATATTTTATACAATTCTGAAATTATATTTTTTTTGGAATAAAATAGAGCAGCATGGCTAAAAAGACCACTGAACTTGTCTGTCTTAACCCTTAACTGCATGATTTTTTTGTCTGAATAAAAACCTATCCTTCTTAAATTATGTGGCCTGCATCATGGGAAAAAAATTAAAAATTTAAAGTGGTCTAAAGTCAAAACTGCATTCATACATATTAGTTGTTAGTTGTTCTTTGACAATAATTTAGATAAAAAAATCGAGGAAAATTATACTGATGTAGTATTACATCACTATGCATCTATGGGTTAAGGACTGTTTTACGGATTGCGGCCTAATGGGGGCCAATGTTACAAGCTTGGTGATGTTGCATTGTTCTATGTACCTGTAGAGGCTGTAGAGAAAGAGGACAGTCTTACCATTGGTCTATTCCGCGTTCCTGTATACGGCTACCGTTAGTTGCCGGGTATCCTCCACAACCGCCGGCCGCAGTGGAATAATGCTTTTCAACACTCCTTGATTGAGATGGCCAACATTGGGTCGGTGATAGTTATAAGCTCGCCGTTTTGCTCCTTCTTACGCTGAATCTACCTGCGGCAATTCGTATGAGAAAGTCGGTGGCAAAGTATCAAGTAATTGTTCAGATCTTAGATGTTTCAAGACGTCCGAGGTCCTTTAAGTCTACCAGCTTTGGGTGGCACTGTCGGTTCGTCGCCGTCAATTAGACGAAAATCAAGCACTTGGCTTAGTACTTGGAGTCGATCAAACGTATTTTATTATTACAGGTTGGCATAGCGGCTTCGCATGCGCTGTGGGCGAATGCGAGCACTTTCGGTTTGTTTGTGCTGGCGCGGTTCGTGGGGGGTCTCAGTAAAGCCAATGTCAGCCTGTGCATGGCTGTTGTTGCAGACGCTTCCAATGAAAAGACCAGGGCAAGAGGCATGGTAAGAGCTCATACATATTGCTGAAGGATATGTAGGCGTTTTCTTATTATCTTATTACGATTGAATGGGTCCTCACCATCGACTACGCATGCAGCAGTTCTTAAAGTAACACGTTAGGAATCCGTCTTTGAACAGTTAATTTTTAGATATTATATAATTATGCTCCCGGTTCAACCACTCAACAAACGTTGGGTGATTCCTGAGGTGGGTGGTTACGAACAGAGGTTTCGAGTTAAGTATTGCAATTTGCAACAACTCTAAGATTTAAGAAACCACTTGCAGAAACAAACGTGTCTAGGTAATTAAGATTTACTTCAACATTTATTTCTAATTACCTAGGTACGTGAAATTATTGCTAACAATAACAGCAGAAAAGTCTGTAAGTAATATGTCAATAGTCACGTCTTTCTTTCTAATACTGACCTTGGTTTGCCACGAACAACTGCGTAAGTAACTCACAGACGTAAAAATAGTAATAGTTTAACATTATTCTGAAATGGCGTAGATAAATACACTTGTTGAGCAAATCCCCACATTCTATAGAAAATGGTAGCCCAAAATTCCTACATACATACGAGTACATTACGAAATATCACGCCTGTCTCGCAGAGGGATAAAACAGGGCTATAAATTTCTACTTGCATTTGATGCGTCTGAGGGCGGCTGAAGGTACCTTGTAGGAGATCGTGAGCAATGGAAGATGGTTGGGGAGGCCTTTGAATAGCAGTGGGACACCATAAAAGCAAAAAGAAACCTTCCACAGTCCTTGGTTCTTCCACAGTCGTTTATTTAGACGTTAATTTCTTCAAGAACCACTGATGAGAGTTATGGGCATATATCAAATATGTTTAGATTTAATGGGGAATTATCAGTGCCCTTGTTTCTCTTAGTTATGACAGATGGCGCTAGCTATAGTAAGGGGATAAAAGTCAAGGAAATGCCTAACATCAAGCAGCCAGTATTGAAGGTGACAGTTAATTTCTTTATCGTTTGTTTACATGTTATAAAGGAGTCTGAAGTTTGAATAACTTACCCAATTATTAAAAACTGTAATAAAATACAACTGACAGAAGTCCCCCTGGACACCTACTAGCGACATCTAGATAAGCAATTTTTGGAGTTTGAAAATTCCCCATTAGTGATCGTTCGGTGTGGTCTAATATTAATTTCCCCTTTCAAGATAAAGACAACATTCGTCCATCAAAGCCCCAATTTCCAGGTAAAAAGTGGCCATCACGTTGGTCCCCGACGGCCTGGCGAGGATACGTACGAGTGGTCACCGGATATTAATCCGTAACGGATTTTCCCACTATGAAAAAGTTGGCATCATGTCTCCACAGGTTCTATCCGTCCACGCCGTTAAGGAATAGGACGTGATTTTATGTGGGTAATTTATGTAACTAAAATTGTATCCTAATTCACAGGCGCTGATAGGTCTGGCATTTTCCGTGGGCTTCATAGTGGGTCCTCTGGCAGGCGCGTGGTTCTCAGCGGCGGCTGCGGCGGGCTCGTGGGGCGAGCGCCCGGCCTCGCTCGCGCTCACTCTCTCCGTTGCCAACGTGGCGCTCGTCGCCTTCGCCATCCCGGAGACTTTGGACAAGGTTCGTTTTATTACCCGTCGGTACTCATGTTTACACGTAAAATCTTGCATGCAGTTGTAATAGAAAAAAACACTTCCAGCGTCTAGAGCAACACTGCCGGCTGCTACTACATCAACCGGCCCATTGGTTTAGTCGTCAGCATACCTGCCTCTATTCCTTAGGGTTGTGGGTTTATTATTTATACATATTTATATATTTATACATATATTTTCTTAGAGTTTGACAGTTTATCTATGAACATATTGATAACTCAGCCGTTTTAGATTAACCGGAAGTGTTACGCTGGACTAGGTAGTTCTCGACTACACGGGCATGAGAGCTGTATTTTTCGATATGTTAGATGAATTTATAGTGGTATTCGGATGCGCGACATAACAACAATAAATTCTATTTGTCTCCCATAAATCGTGAATGTGTAGTATGTTAACCCATTTTAGATTCACTTGAACGATTACAGTAATTGCATATAATACGATGACGCCATTATCATTATATTTAGTGTACCGCTGTGCATTTCGCAGCTGACATTGTATTCTTTATTCCAGGATAAAAGAACGCCCATCTCATTTTCACTGTCACAGACATTGGACTACGTATCACCGTGGCATTTACTCAAATTCACGGCTGTGAAAAACCAGTCGCCGAACCAGAACCGAGTCCTGTCCAAGCTTGGGTTCATATACTTCTTGTACCTGTTTATATACTCTGGGCTAGAGTTTACTATCACATTCCTAACGCATCATACATTCAACTACACGGCCATGCAGCAGGGGAAAATGTTTTTAGTCATCGGTAAGTTCCATTGCCTTATCGGGCTAATCGTTTAATTCCGTGTATTGTATGTTATTAGGTATTTTTTATTCAGATTTCCTTGACGTATTTTAAGAGTAGTAATGGTGTAGTAGGTTCAGTGCGAAAAATGTTTTACTGTATGATTTATATTTTTGTTTCCCAACTGTTGGCTATGTCACTCATGACATTGCCGTAAATAAACAAAAATAGATTTAGAAAAAAACACCAACAAGTATTGCAATAATGTCGAACGATTTTTTGTTGCTTTTATTTTCTTTTAATTTATGTAGGTAGTTCGAGTTAAGACAATGAACAACAGTTTTACTATGAGAGATGTGTTTTTGAGTAACCTAATTTAGGAATACGGGTCACAAGATTTTTGTATCACTGAGAACTCATAAGAACTCATATAAATGGGGACAAGGCCACCACCACCGAAGCCGTACCTGCCTCTCGGCGCACGGGTCAATCTCTGGACACGTGTAACGTCTACTTTTTTTTGTTTCGTTTCCCTCTTTATAGCGCACAAGTTACTTATACAAATCGTCTTTTGTCCTGTTTTGATGCCTCTTCTGGGACATTGATGGCCACATTATGTAGTAGACACACATATAAACTCACGGCCGTAGGTAATATTGAAATTACTGAACGCTCATATTAATTAATTAATCAATATGAGCTTTCAGTTTCAAGTTTCTAGCTCATAAACTGAATAAACCTAAAACTACAAATATAGTCGGCGGCTACGACAATCCAAGACAAGACAATACATTTATTTATCTGCCAAGCACAAATAACACACACATAAAACAGAAAAGCAATATAAAAATACACAAACACAGATGAATAGGCACAGTGTGGCTGTGCTTGTCAGCGACGAGGAGACTCCGGCTCAGCATCAAGTCACGGTTACCCGTGACGCTGGTCTTCCGCCGGCACTCAGTGAGAGGGGCGATATACATCATAATTATGACAAATAGATAGACCAATATATAATCTTTAAAAAATAAAATAAAATAGTTATACCTACACATACAATAAAATAAATGGACCATACATAAATTATAATTATATACAATTTCATATAAAACCATAATTAATACAAATAAAATAATAGTATCAAAATAATAATATACAATCCAGGAAGAAAGGCAGCTGAAGTTTTCTGTTGACATCTCAGATCAGCTTTACAGAGAAGTAATAAGTAATGCATAACTGTAATGTGTGCAGGTGTTATAATGGCGGTGCTGCAGGGCGGCGCAGCGAGGCGGCTGGACGCGCGCGGCGCCGAGCGGGCCGCTAAGATGGCGCTGGCTTTAACACCGGCCTCATTCGTCAGCGTCGCCTTAGCCACCCTCGCCCATCCGCCGCTAGTCTCGCCCACTGTGTGGTTGTGGACTGGCTTAGTGCTCTTTGCTTTGTGTGAGTATCTATCGTATTAAATAACAATAAAATATTTCCAGGAAAATATTTCCAGTTGTACATACATACATACACTTCACACCTGTCTCCCAGAGGGGCAGAGACTACAGATCTCATACAATTCCAGTTATGTCCACCTCCTTAAGGATTATGGGCGTGTGTTTTGGCAAGTCGGTTTGTATACTACCCACACGTCCCTTATGGGGTGGACAGAACCTTCCAAGTGGCAATTGGATTTTAAATAAGAATTTAAAAAAAGAGAAGGGGTTTCGGAATGTCTACTCGTGGCGTTAAAAAAATTGAGAATGTAGCTTAATGCTTATTTTTTTTCCCTGAAAATTACATACGTTTAGTCGAGGAGTTAAAATTGTCCCTCTGTCTGTAAATAGCATATAGCGTCGAGAATATGTTTAGAGTTGTAATTGAGAACGGCTTTGATACTTCGCTCTGCTTTTTACTGTAAACTATGGAGCCACATGGGGTCAAAGCCCATAATAAATGGGGAATTATTTGATAACCATCTGACAGCTTAAATAGTTTCTTTTGTTGTTGTGAGATGTCGCATAGATCATAAAGTTACTGCTAGTAATGATGGGCGAAAGCTAAAAAAAAAAAACACTCGCTGGCTATTCATCTAGTGTTAGACTTCGGAACTAAAGATCGATAATTCCCCATTAAAAAGTAAAATACCGCGTTATCGTTACGCCATCTATGGTCGTTTATAGTAAACCGTTATTGTTTCGTTTCTGTAATACTAATAATTCTCCATTAGGCGTATTGTATATGTGTATGTCCCCGTCAGCGACGGCGTTCGCGGTGTCGTGCATGACGTCGGTGGCGGCGGCGGCGGCGCCGGCGGGGTCGCGCGGCGCCGTGCTGGGCTGCCTGCGCTCGCTCGGCGCCCTCGCGCGCGCCGCCGGACCACTACTCGCCTCCAGCGGTGACTATTGTTTCTATCTTCATCTTTAAATACTAGTGGACTTGACAGTCTTAACTGGCCTTAACGGGTGGCCTAAGCCCAGCAGTGGATGTCATGTTTTTTCTTTCATAAGAACCTTCTGCTGTCATTAATAAGCACAACAAAGAAAGAATTAGCAAAATCAGTCCACCCGTTCCGGAGTTATGCCGTGACAACGAAAAGTGGCTTTGATTTTTTATATATAAGATTGTAAAACAAGCTTCGCGCTGTCTGTGCCCTATGTATGTATACCCTACTAACTGTACCGCGCGGTTTTACTCGCGTTTTTTCGTTCCCGTGGGATTTATGGGGTATTTTTTTTTTAATCGCTATGATCAAGCGTTTGACCACCATCCTTGCTGGTGTTAAGCAGCGATGTGGTCTACGATGGAGCACACTTGTTCATTAGGTACGTATTTACCCGTGACTTGAAGACCTTCAGACGGTACTGCGCAGGAAACACAGACTGCGGCGAGTCATTCCACATCCTGGCGGCCCATTATGAAAATAGACGCAAAGCGTATATACATATATAGCCTATGTTACTCAGGAATAATGTAGCTTTCCAACAGTGAAAGAAATTTTCAAATCTGTCCAGTAGTTTCGGAGCCAAAAATCAAACCATACCACAAATTATACCCTATGTATTTGATGTCTATGCGATTTGTTTTTAATAGATAGGGTGATTCCGGAGGAACACTTATTAGCATAAGCATTGCTCTCGCGCGAAGTCGGGGCGGGCCGCTAGTAATATTATAAACGCACCAGTTTGGATGGATGTTACGCTTTCATACAAAAACTAGTGCACGAATTTCAATGAAACTTTAGATAGATAGATACGAGTAGACTA
The DNA here is from genome assembly GCA_012932125.1 of Conopomorpha cramerella. Taxonomy (NCBI): domain Eukaryota; kingdom Metazoa; phylum Arthropoda; class Insecta; order Lepidoptera; family Gracillariidae; genus Conopomorpha; species Conopomorpha cramerella. The sequence goes on from SJJU01006817.1 coordinate 22,368, forward strand.
ACGGCGATGGGCTTACCTCCTGTCACGTTGGGTTAAGTACGCATAGTGAACAGACATTTGCTGCGCAAGTGCCTCTGCCTACTCCGCTTTGGGAATACAATTATTTTATTTTTATTTATAAATGAGCTATTGGATAAAAAAACAAAAAAAATATGATGTTTTTATATGACAGATGGCGCTTACAAAGCTACAAAATATTGAATTGCTTAATACTTTATTGTTATTTTCACAGCTAAAGACCGCACAAGTACGCATAGTTTTTATACATAGGTAACCAGCCAGAAAAAAATACAAAGATAAAGATATTTTTTTTTTTATTGGCCGCACAATTTGAATCAACTTGTTTTGAGCTTCATCAGCGCCATCCGTGGTCTTTTATGTAATCGTTTGACATATTTTTTATCCAATTAGCCATTTATAAATAAAAATAAAATAATTTTATTCCCAAAGCGGGGTAGGCAGAGACACTTGCGAAGCAAATGTCCACGGTTCACTATGCGTACTTAACCCAACGTGACAGGAGGTGAGCCCATGGCCGTTAGTCTATCTATCTATCTAAAGTTTCATTGAAATCCGTGTTCATTACAGATTTTTTACAACTGTTTTTTTATTTGGCAGTGTATTGGTGTTCCGGCGCGACAGTGACTTACATGATCGGCTCAGTCATTTTAATCATTCCAGCTGTGATGCTCTGTAAACTGAAGACTTAATATATATTATTGTTAAGGTAATAAGACTCGTACATCCGTAGATGTTTACATTTAAAACTAGTGGACGCCCCGCGATTTCATTCGCGTAGTTTAGTAGTACCTGCAACCCAAATTTCGAGCGTCTAACTTGACCGGTTTAGAGTTTTCATACAAAAGTATTTTCCCGTTAATTCCTGTTCCCGTGGGAATTTCGGGATTCCTTTCTTAGTGCACCCCTACGATACCTAAGCTACGTCCGTTCCATATTTCAAGCGCCTACGTTTCGCCGTTTGGTCTGTGCGTTGATATGTCAGTCAGTCAGCTTTTCCTTTTATATATTTAGATTAAAATTTCAAGTCACTAATACTTAACACCAAACAGGATTATAGTCAAGCTTACCTGTTTGCAAAAAATGTTATGATCCTTTTTATAAAAGTATAAAAAAAGTTATAAAAGCATAGAGTAATTCATTTAAGCCGAAATCTATACTTTATTTCCGGATAACCCTGTATATAACTATAGTTGGTTTGTTTTGAGAGGCTATGGTTGTACGAGTCTTTATTACGAATTTAAATATAATGAACGAATTGTGAAATGTGAAGTACATTTAGTTAGTTATTCTTATCTATTCATTTTCTACTTTTACATTGCCAATGTACACATTTTTACTAGTTTTACAACTGTTTCTTAATTTTTTTTATTATATTTTATAAATCTGAACGATAGTTATAAACTTTTCAAAACAATAGAGATAAACATAATATTGTTTACTTTTGGTTGTGTTTGATAGAGGAACAACTTTCAGCCTATGTTAATAAAGCAATAAGCATTGAATGCAATAATATTTACAATGTACTTTATAAGGTAAGTAGGTATTGTGTCAAACTAATAATTTATTTACTTTGTTTAGTTGTCAATTCAACTATTTTTATTTTCCACTATACTTATGTTAATTATTTATTGAAATGTATTGTTATTGTAAGATAATAATGTTATACAACTTTTTGAAGATTTATCTCGAATAACAGTATTAAATTGTGATTTAAGAAAGTTTTTTGTTTGTTATTTCTTTGATCTTGCTGACCTGCATTATGAAAATTAATTAGACCTCGACTATTCACTACACCCCTTTGGTAAACTGACAGGCTTGTATCAAAGTCACCTTCCGTTGTCTTTCTGTATAAGTAAGTAAGACATCATTACTTACTTATTTTACTACGCAACGAATTTAGATGAGGTTTTCTTTAGAAGATAGAGTAATTCTTGCTTGAGGAAGATTTATCTGACCTCATGCAATGAACTGAAAGGAAACACTGTTACATTATGTATATTGGCAAAACAAGTGCCGTTTGCCGGGTCAGCTAGTTTTTTTTATTGCACAGTGAGCGAGCGCTTAACCACCTCTTAAGCGTTAAGCAGCGATGTAATCTACAATGGAACACGCTTACATTACATAATGTAGGCATGTATAATGAAGTGGTGACAGATATAAAACATCTAATACTTGAGCTGACCATTTGCTTAACACTGGGTTCCCTTTGTCTGCGGTTGGGGGGTCGGACGACTGACGTCCGGGATAATAACAATAACATACAAACCGGGATAAACGCTAGAAAGGAGAATAATGAACATAAATAACTGCCTACTATATTCTGCCCTGGGGTACCACTTTGACGTTCATTCCCTTTGACACTATGAGAATCAGACAGATTACAATACGTCTAGTGTTTGTCAAATACGACTTGGCCAGCGGAACTTGACCTTTGACACCGTCAAAGGGAATGAACGCAATTTGGAAATGTAATGCGTCAAGTGTATTTACTGAGTCTGTAGTAATAATCTTAGTAATAATGATCCTACTGAGGTTTTCAGCAGAACTAAATGTCCCGAAACGAAAAAAGTTCAACTTCTCCATACAAACTTATCAGTTGATTGTGTTTTTTGTATGAAGAGATATAGAATTTCTTTTTTGCTTCGAGCCATTGACCCTATTGTAACGGACTCAGTAATAGGGCTACAGAAACTGTAGAATTCCGTTTAAAATACTATTTCCATATCACCCTGTAGAAAACAATAATGTTTTTGTAGAGATCAGTGACTGCCGTTAGTTACCATGGTAACGAGACAACACAAACAAAATGTATTATAATGTCAATTACCTATTGTTTACAAGTTCTTTGTAAATAAACATTTATATAAATGAACTATTCGATATAATTAATTAATATGCCACTGTTTTCTAGTAAATTCGCCCCTAAAAGCATCCCCGTGCGGACTGTTGACACGGCAGTTGTTAAAAAGGAGTTCGGTAGTGACTACGCCTCCAAAGAACTTGGTATAGAAATAAATCCCGTGAAACTTAAACTAGGGGATTTCGAAGTTTGTTTTGAAGATGGACAATGGATTCCTGGTGAGTATTTGATAATTTAACGTACCCCAAAACTAATTTGAAAACACCCAAAGGAAGAATTACTTCCAGATAGTAGGTATTCTAAGAGCGGGAGTCAAGTTGGCTAATGGTTGAATGACCCAGAAAATAATTATTTGGTGTAACTTTGAGGAAGATAGAGTGCGCGGTAGTTTTATAGGGTGCAATGAATTGTAGAAATGAATACTTATTAATTTAATAGCTTTTGGAAATACTCATATCATTGGGAAATACACATGACAGCATGATAGTCTGTATAATACTTTTGTATTTCTGTCTCACTCCTTTAGTAAGGCACCAGAGTAAGATAGAAGTATCTAAATGCTAGGCTGTGAAGATTGTATATTCTAATGAACTGTGCTACAAGTGTCATTGACAGGAGACACATCATATCTGCGCGTTTTAAAGTTATTTTTTGTCACCATCTCAAAAAAAAACTTTTCAGCGTCTGGTCGGGCTGGTGCCGTCCACAAGGAGAATCTGAAGCTAAAGAAGGACCTACAACAACTGGAAGAGGAGAACAACATGCTGCGATTAAAGTTCGAGATCCTTCTCGATATGATGACTGACTTGACTGTAGAAGCGGAGGAACAAGACAACAACAAAGCTAGTTTAGGCGGTAGAAATAAGAAGAAACAGAAATCATGAGTGTCGGTGCTTTAGCCTTTTTTTATAAATAAGTATTTATGTGGTTCACAATAGTGAGTGAAAAGTTAGTTCGGCGAAATAGTACTTCGATAGTTTGAATAGTCGTAAAATTGTGTTTCGGTAAAAAATCTTTTCGATGAGTTATTACATCATGCCGGTCAGTTGAGTTATTGATTAATAGTGTTCGGTGTAATAAAAATCGACGAATCACGTTTCGGTATAAAGTATGGCACCCCGTGTGGCGTGTACCAGGCACCAGTCATGGAGGAGAAAACGCGAAGCTGAATGCAGATGGCGCTACGTATGCTTGACCCCTCAGACCAAACAACTCTAGACTTTCAAGTTGCATTGCACCTCTCCCATCTCTTTTCCACAAAATGGAATTTGATGTACTTCTGGATCAAAATTGTCACTTTTTCTACACAAATGATAGTTTGGATCCAACTATACAGTAAGGGGCAGAAAATATTTTCTCTTACTCTTTCATGTTTTTCACATTATTGGCTGATTTTATTGTAAACGTCAGTTTTTTTTGTAAGTTTAGTTGTTTTACGTCTGAGCCTTGACTCATATGAACTAATGAATGTGAGGCGATTCGTTAAATGATATCTTGTAGTGACAATCGATTAAGCAATCGTGAGTCAAGCGAAGCTAGCGCCATTAGTTGCAGAGTTTTCAGAGTAGATTATGGTAGGCAGGACAGGACTTATCTAAACCGCTGTGTACACATCTTCCTTTCTTTCGTTGTTTGTATTATCACTAATTCCATAGAATTACCTACTTACATATTAATACCTACTGTTACTATCGGACTGGAAGAATATTATGAAGTAAGGGAGTCCTTACTTAAAAAAATCGCGACTCGTATTTTGCATGAGTTTCTAATCAATCAAGGATTAAAGTAATAGTACTATATGCTTCCGTGTTTCCAAATGCAATCTCTCGAGCCGAAAGGTTCTTCTTATCTTATATTACTGTAGTTCTTCTTATCTTATATTACTGTAGTTATTTATCACCATGAACAATCCGGAGGTGGTAACAGTGACTGAAGTAGTTATAAGTCAGTATACTAAGCGACATTGTGGTAATACAATAAAGTTATTGAGTACTAGCTGTATCGCACGGTTTACACGCGTTTTTTCGTTCCCGTAGGAATTTGGGGATAAAATATCGCTTACGTTACTCAGGAATAATGTAGCTATCCAACAGTGAAAGATTTTTACAAATCTGTTTAGTAGTTTCGGAGCCTATTCAATTCAAACAAAAATCAAACCTTTCCTCTTTACAATATTGGTACCCTTTGTAAAAACGTACTTCCTTATGACGAAGCCCAAGATAGATTATTAGATAATATTGTTGTCCTTAGTTGTAATATGTAGAGAATGAAATGTATGTAATAAAATGTTTCTGAGTCTGACTTTTTTCTGTTACTTCAAGGGTTACAAAGGTCTAGAGATAGGATTGAAGGTCCCTTGATATTTTAAATATTTTAAATACTAACTCTTAACTAACCCTGCCTGGTAGGCGGAGGGAATATAATTATCCCGCTTCATTGTGAACCTTAGACCGTTGAAATACAGTCTAAAATCCATGAGTTTCCGCCTGTTAAATGTTTAATAGATAAAGCCCACATTCACAGCTCATCACAAAAAAAATATAATGCTGTTATCGATAATAATGTTACGTACGTAGGGGGTGGGTACCGATAGAAAAATATACACTGTTACGAAAATCAAGAATTACACTTTATTCCGGCACTGTAATAACACAAACTAATTACAATTGTTAAACTAAAACCGCTAACAAACACTTTTACAATCACAGAATCACTTGTTAACTCTCTTTAATTTTCTCTCTTGATGTTCACTGTATCGCTGTTTAGTTGAAACTGTCCCGCCGACTCGATCGTCGCTCTTTATATACCACGGTACACAATCCAGAACATTCGAGTAGGTTCAGGTACATTTCTCGAGTCGACTTCTAATAATAATAATTAAATACCTAAACGTCGCGTCGGACGGCTCGCGTGTTTATACCTACTCCAACAGTAGGTAAGTAGGTTTATACCTACTTGTGGTACGTCGGTCGGCTCGCGTGTTTATACCTACACCCAACAGTAGGTAAGTAAGTAGGTTTATACCTACTTGTGGCGAGGTAAGGTAAGTACTTGTGTACTTGTGGCTTCCGAAATATACCACACTATTCTTGATCTTTCGAGATCCTTCTACTACATTCTGACGCATATAGGCACTGTGTAGTGGTTTGTATGCGCCGACTTGGATACTGGAATGTTCTTTAGGCCTCTCGAATGTTCGACGTACCTCTACGGCATTCTAGCCGTTGTTTCTCGACCCCGGGACGTAACAATAATAAAAATAAATAAATAAATATTTTATAGCATCACACACATTGCCTTCATCTCATGTTAAGTAGCTAAAGCACTCTTGTGTTATGGAAATCAGATACCGAGATATATTTACATATATTTCTTTTTTTCATTTACATTTATACTTATATATAAATAAAACACCCAGACACGTCCAACAAGTACTTGAAAGCTCATCACCTAAGAACCTGTCAGCGGTGGGAATCGACCCTACGGAGCAGTGGCAGGCATGCTCAGCAACGGGTCCGTCATGTCATCGGAATGTTGTATGTTCTTGAGCCTACCTTCACTAATAACTTTACATACCCACATCAGGGTTATGCAAGGGTAATGTGGATACCTAAGTACATTCACGAACTGTCGGAGCAGAAATGGGTTATCAATAATTT
>SJJU01006820.1:9098-104187 GCA_012932125.1 Conopomorpha cramerella
TACCTCGTGTTAGGATAAAAAGGCGTGTGCAGTGCAGTATTATTGCACGCAAATACTTTAGTACACTACAGATATTAAAAATATATCTTAAGAAATTCCTTACTTCCTATAAGTGTACACTAAAATTACGAAGCTGAAGAGTTTGTTTATTTGGTTGAACATGTTAATCTCAGGAAGAACCAAATGAAAGAGCGTCTGTGGTCCAGTTGGTCGGATTCTTGACTTGTAACCGGGAAGTCGCTCGAAGTTTTTACTGGAGGCACTGCATTAATCTGTCCGGTCGATGTAAATCTGTGATGTGGTCTACACAATTAAACACACATGCCTATTATGTATTTAAAATATATATTTTACTAATTGAAGTGGTTCATTTTTCTTTAAAGTTATTTCCTTTCCCATCTGGTTATATGTATCATATACTTACATATTCGCCCAATAGTCCAAAGTGCATATTTTTATTGCATTCTGCAATATATGTATTGCTTTTCTCTCTTTCATAATGTAACAAAAAGAGACACCATGATCATTTATTTTCATAAAAGCCAACAGGCTTCATAATTAGTTGCATCCAGTGTAACTTTCAATCTTGCTAATGCATATTCAGGTATACAGGATGAGGTGCGGAACAGAAACAAAACCTTTCACAATGAAAAATTTTTCAGTTACAAAGATGTATTGTAGTTTTAGATCTTAAAAATTGGTTTTCGAACAGGTTCTGACTAACTTGAAATGTTTCAAATCTGACGCCGTCTTGTAGAATGGTACCATTTTAAGCCGTTTAAGTCTACTGTTTCATTAGACTCTACTGACTGTATAATGAAAAAAAGAGTGATTTGAGTTTCTATGGGTAGGTCGATGTTTTTTCCTTTCGGAGCATTGACACCCGCTGAAATACACTAAGTATGCACAATATGTATACATAAACAAAAGATTTCGGTTTAAAAATGTGTTTCCGAAGCACCCTGTTTATGACATATAAAACTAAATACAGTGAATGAAATGCTTCCGTTCAAAGGCACGCATAGAATTGATCTCGCTGTGTCTATTGTGCTTCACAGAATGCACTTTGATATGTTTTTTTTCTATTATGTGTGAATGGGAATTAATGTTGATGAGTATGAAAAGGCTAATAAAACCCTTCTTATTAACTCATCATTTTTTAAAAAAGAACATGTTATTTTATTTCTTTCTTAGGCAGACATTAGACAATACGTTTTGATTTCAGTTTTACCACAGTCATGATTGTGATTGACGGATTCCCTATCGTCTAATATAGTGAATGATGTTTGAATTAGTATTAGTAGTCATTCCATAAGTCATGACTGATGGAATTGAATGACGCTTGCATGAGCGTCTAATATCTGCCTTACATATAATGTGTAAGTATGGTCAATGTCTGATCACCGGTGCTCGGGGCACATGGCCGGCCTGTGGGCACAGAATGCAAACGAGAAGCTTGCGGGTCGCCGCCCCGGCTCATTACACGGCGCCGTCACGTCCTCCGACCGGCCATTTGTTCAGACAACTTTTTCACAAATTAATTCCGCTCTCAACGGCCTCCGAAATGAATAATACGGACCTTCGGACGGTGCCGCTTTACAAATGGCCGTTTAGGTGAAAAACTGTGGCGGGTAATTTTTGTTTAATATGTTTTTTTTTTGTCGTATGAGATTCCTGACTAGCTTTGCATATTAAATATGCATGCGTGTTGTAATTGTTTATTGATTTTTTTAACGGTTACAGTATGTAAAAAAAAGGTATCTGCGGTTTTAAATAGTTTATTTGTGTTGCGTTTTTTAGTTTTGTCGCGTGGATTGCGGTGCTTAAATTCCATAGCCTAGGATATAGCCTATAGATAGTAAGTCATATAGCTGATGCAATTGGTTGATTACAATCTGGCGTAAAAATAAGAAAAGAAATACCTTACCCATAAACACTCATCATCAGCCACATCACGTCCACTGCTGGTCGTGGGCCTCCCCCAATGATTTCCATGACCATTTGGAGGGGGGAGGGGGGGTGCCAATAATCTCCAAGCTCGGCAGGCGGGTTGGCGATCGCAGTAGTGTTGTGATTTAACTCACAGAGATCGCTGCTGCCTGGCCTCTGGATAGTTACCTAATGTAAGTTACAAAAAATATTGATTGCCGTCACCACACAGCCATAGACATTACAAGGCCTTTAACACACCCATTGGTCTTTTTGGTAATTCAAGTAAGTTGTCGACAGGTCGACATTTATTTAGCACTAGGCTGGTATCAGAGTAGTTGTGAGTTTACTCTAGAGAGAGTACTCAGATCTCACGGAGTAGTTTATGCGTCTTGTATTCAGAGTAAATTTCGTGAGTTTTCTCGACTGAGATTGATCATACTTAAGTATACATAAGTAATAGATTGATGTCAATAATCCACAAATTAATGCTACGACTGATTAATCATTTGTCGGGACTTTGTGACAGGGAGCGATGAAATGCAAATGGCGTTAATTTTTCGCTGCAATATTGTGTTAATGTGGTGGATTTAGTGTAATAATGTGCTAGTGATTAAAAATAATCTAGTGAGAGTGAGGAGTAAAGGAGAGGACTCCTATTTGACCAATTTGTTACCCAAGTAGATAGCTACGTGGGTAGCCCGTCGCCGCTAATGTCTACAAACTTACAGGTACAACTTTTCTCACCATGTTTTCCTTAACAGCCGTGTAAATGCGTACATAGAACTAATTCCACTGGCACACGCTCGTGTGCGGGAAACACCCGTGGACGTCTTGGTTTCAGGTCCTGGCGTATTTAACTTTAACTTTCTACATTACTATATTTTCCTTTCTTGGTACGCGTCCCACGTAAGCGACTTATACAACTGTTATAAATACTACAGAGAAGAAGAAACATTAATTTATTAATACTAGGTACCGCAATTACGAATTTACAATAATTACTAGTTGTACCTCGTGGTGTTACTTAAATATGCTAGCCTATGTTAATAGCGGATAGTGTAGCTTCCCAACAGTGAAACAGTTTTTCAAATTCATCAAGTTTCACATTTCATCAATCAAATCAAACATCAGGCAAACGCTTGTTCAGTGTATTTAAAAAAATATTTCCTTTTCGAAATGTGAACGAACTGCGAGTGAACTTAAGACTTGTGGTTTTTTTTCATGGTCGCCTTTGTCGGAAATGAAAAAAAATCTACAGGGAAAGCTTTCAAATAAAAAGAAAATGAAATCGATAGTTATGTGGTATCACCTCCTTTTTTTAGATTTCGTATTTAAATTGAATTAAGTTCAATTTGTAAATGTCATCCAACGTGCCAATCCAACAACCGATAACACTATTGAGTAGAATAAAAATAAGGCGTTTTCTTAAAAAAAGTTGTGTCCGTCTTACAGAGGTCCTCCGACTACATAGGGCTATCAAATAAAAGGCGTTACTATGATATTGAAATCGATCATAGGCTAAGCTTACGCAGCAGCCGGGCTTCATGTAATATCCCTTACAATGTGGCGAGGCTTCCGCTTGATGCATTTTTGATGTTTTTCTGATGTGGGTCTATCGTTCTTCACTATCTAAACACGGAGAATGAATATTCAAAGTGAAACGGCGACGGACTTGGGAATGATGATACGGAATTATTTTCGGAGATTTATTGGATCATGTTGCTTGAGGGATGGTATTCCTCTGCCGACTAAGGGGCGTCTGTGCACCATTTGGATTATATGTTGGAGCTTTTTGTACTCAGCGCAATGTTCTTACATTGAAGGAAATTCGCGTACGTAACGCATATGGAGCTTCCAACATAACTTAATGAGGAAAGCACTTCGAACGAGCGAACGAGTCCGAAAACGAACGATCATAGAATAAAGTAGTCGAATCTCTTTCGTTTTCAACTATCTTTGACAAAATATTTTTTTTAGAAAAACTCCACAATTAACCTATGCAAAAGTAGTGTCAAAATTAATATAAATTAACATCAATTTTAGTAGGAATCACCCTATGTAATAATTTTTACGACTACAATGGTTGTGCTTATCCAAAATAGGGCTTTTAGACATGAGTTTATGTGTATTATTTTCGATAAGAGGACGAATTGGGCAATAAAAAATGGTGCATCCAGCATTTGTCTTCTGCATACATAAATGCTTATTACAACATAAATTCTTCTCGAAACCGGTAGAAAAATCACAGAAATATATTTTCCAAAATATAAAAACATCCATATTAAGATGTCCGCCGAAGATCTCTGAAAGTGCCCATCAAATAAAAGAGCTTCTGCATAGATAAAGGTCGATCTACTGTCATCGAGAAAATTGAATTTTGTATCGATAAATTTATCTTTCAGTATAAATACACGTACATCTCTTTAGATCAAGGTTCATTTTACTTTTCTAATACAATTAATTTTGATGAATAAATTGAACTAGGATTTAAATTTGTTCTGTTCTTATTGCCTGATTTCGAGTCCTGCCCGTTATGAACTAAAGCATGGTAATTATGGTAAAGCGATAAAGGTGTTGAGTATAATTGCCTCCTTAATAATAACTCAAGTTAGTATTGTTTTTGTCTTTCGCATACTTTAGAAGCATAATAGAAATGGTTAAAACACTGACACCCTTACTAATAAACATATTGTACCTTGTACCAAAGTTATTACAGTTCTAGTAAAACGGTTTATTCACACAACTGACGAGATATGTTGATATTAGTATAACTTCAAAATAGCTGTACTGCGTTTATAGGTAAGTAAGTTCTTAGTGAATTGCACATTTTGTAACTTTGGTATTCCTATGAGTAATCATGTAACACTTAATGTCCTCGTGAAAGCGTAACATCATAATCATAATAGACGATATTTAAAAAATCCTAAGACCCCAATTAAAAATTTTTAATCCTCATCAGAAATATTAAAAATATTATAAAGAAATGTCAGTCACATATTTCTTGAGAAAATGAATAAAATGTAAAACAGCATCTCAGACGCGAAACACGGCTGTAAGAGAAAGGGTCCTAGCTATTTTTAATTTGGCTAAGGAATGTCGGACGTCAATCAGTCTTTCTATAGGACTTCAATCAATAAGCCTCTCAGAAAAAAAACAAACACCACCGGGCTGTGCGGGTTGTTTACAAAATATTTGGAAATATTTTCTATTAAAAAGAAATATTTTAAATTCTCGCATTAAAATAACAGTTTTTTTTGTAGGGGGCACTGCGTATAACATCCTGATTATTTGATGGATTATGTAGGTGTTTTACGATACTCATCTCTTATTAACTATTTCTCTTCTTTGATGTTTAGGCAACCATTTTTATTTAAACACTAGCTGTACCGCGCGATGTTACTCGCATTTTTTCGTTCCCGTGGGAATTTCGGGATAATATTAATAACGTTATATAGCCTAAAGCCTTCCACGATAAATTATCTATTCAACACAAAAAAATTCAATTCAACTCTTCAGCTTTATAATATTAGTATAGATGAAAAGGGACCATACATTTTATAAAAATCGCAAATATGTATAAACAAACAGCAACCATGTTGTTATTAGCATTTTTTGTAGGTAAGTCCTCAATGAGACAGACGCAGACGTAAAAGTATTGCAGCCGTACAGACGCTTTTGACCTTATAGAAAAATCTGATTTTCATAATGAAAATTATGAATGAAAACCAGAGCGAAGCATTTTTTTTCATATGCATTAATAAAAAAACACCAAATAAAAAGAAATATTGTCAATTCTTTATCATTCTTCCCAAATTCCTCCTAAGGACTACTACATCAAAAGCGAACACTTCTTCTAAAAAATAAGTTAAAATTTCAAAGGCTGAACCGTACAAGATGATTCAAAAGCTAGTGGCAAATATTACCTGTCAAAATCTGGAAGGCAGGTACCATCGACCCAGAGGCCTGCAAACAGCGACGGGTTGACACAACACTCTACAAGGCATGTTCCCGCTTCAACCTTCGCTGCAATTCTCGGGGCCGACAGTTCAACAGGCGTACTCCCGGCCAGGCACTCGAAGTATCTAGCTGTCACGCTTGTAACATTGCTAGACGATAGAGAGAGCGATATGCGCTTTGACCAACATACCGCGACTATGCTCCGCATATATAGCAGAATCATTCTCTTACTGTACGTAGACACGTAAATATATACAGTTTCCCACGTACTCCGAGCTATACGGTGTATGTGTTAGTTTCGAGGTTGTAAGTCAGCTTATGTCATTTCTGTGTGGTAGTATTGTGAGGCTGCGATGGTACTGGTTGGATGTTGGTTGATAGTGTCCTTTATATTGTATAATTGAAAGGTTTATTTTGTTGTTGATATTACTGAGTAATTTCCTGGAAGTACGGAACTTTAGAAAGTGTGGAAGAAATATTGCTACTTTCACTATAGTTGCTGTAGCTACAGGTGTATTTCTTAAATAACAATGAGTAAAAGTCGATTTCACGGATATTATGTGATGCGAAAATTAATATATAAATATATGAATTAGATACACAAAATGCTCCTTGTTATTCATCATAATCATTACCTACCATCCATCTAAACCTTAACTTCTTGAAGTACCTACAGAGTACAATATGTCTTTTACGAACCTCCTTCTGCCAACATACGTGTCCAGTTTGCTACGGAATACCAACCACAAGCTTTCATAGACTTGGATAGACAACCAATCCAGTCAGGAACCCTATGTACTTTATAATATGTGTATCATATTTTAAACGTGGAAACTATGATAAATCGTCACTACCCAAAACCGTAATTGAAAATAGCTGTTATGTAAAACCTTATAACAACATAATTCTTAAAGTAACCGCAGACCAAAGATCATACCATTGATTATTTAGAGCCTCACAAAACCGACAACGTTTGTGGCCGGGTAATCGGCGACTGTCCAAACAAATGGTTGTAGTTAAGCCCGCGCCGCAAGAGGGCTCTGCCTCCCCCCCCTCAGCCGTAGATTTATGTCCGACCGCCCCCCACTTACAGCGGTCCATAGGTGTTGCTTCTTCCTTCGAGGTAATTAATGCGGGAAGATCCAGACAATTTCTTGTTAGCAGTTATTGCGCCGGACCACGTAAGCTCCGGCCGTTTGGGCGGAATAAGCTTTTGGCTAAAGGTGTTTATTTATTTCTATTTACATGTCTCTGTGTTGTATACAAACAATGTAGGTAAATTACGACAAATCGTACACATCGAAATCTGATCGGTCCTACATATTATTGTGTAAGTTATTTTGTATGTGCGTAATGTATGGACATAACCACATTTTACTCCTTTTAGTTGGAGATAATTTCATGCAAATTAGGTAACCTACCTGTTTAAATATTTCAGGTAACAATTCCTTTCAAAAGTTCAAGCAATCTCGAAAGTATTGCAACCTACCTGTTTAAATATTTCAGGTAACAATTCCTTTCAAAAGTTCAAGCAATTTATTGCAACGAAATTTTGCTCATATTTTTATAAAATTCAATTTCAAAACGAAATTGAAATAATACATTCACTTGAAAATGTAACGTATCTGGTTGTAATCTGCGCAAACGATGCCATGCGTCATGACGATGTTACTGACACGGCCTTAATAGATTCGAAGAACGGTACGCTTTCTGTGTTATAAACGCAAACCGACCACACGAACGCTAGATGATTGACGCAGCGCCGTCCGAACCTAGCCGACATGAAAACAAGCCATGTACAAGTACACAATCCAAAACTTTATTTAAGAAAATGTCTACTACAGGATAGACCATGCTATTGGTCGATCTGTGGATCTTCTTACGTCCGACCGCGAGTGGACTCCGCTGCACAAATATTTCAGTTATTCGATCCACGGGAAACGTTTGAATAGATTTTTCGATTACACCCGGTTTCGCGGTGCGCGGACTAGTCGTAAATATCCTAAGCGCACGTTGAACTTCTTTCGTCTGAATTTCAACGACGATGCAGTTCACAGTTTAGTGGTGAATGTCTCGCTTAAGCGTGACTATCGATAGTCTCGCCTGCAGATCGGAAGCTAAAAAAATCGGATTTGTTTCACTTTGGCACGAGTGCGGTCGTCGTCGCAGATTGGAAGCTCCCTGTCAACAATCTTTTTTGCCTACGCCATCCTAGATTACAACAATTTCGGTGCTCTTTGGAAACGGACGAAAAAGGAATTGCTGGCTCGTCCGCTTACGTTTCGGCGTTCCAGTAAAAGGGGATTTTTTAATCGACAACTACGATTTCATTTATTAAATAGATACAGAATTTGATAACTTTAGATTAACGAGTTCTAGCGGTATTTTGAAACGATTAATAAATAACATGACAGTCTTCACACAGGAACACATTACAATAGACTCAATAAGAGAACTCCAACAGGAATTACTAAAAGACCTGCTATATAATATGTTAGACAATAATAATCGTGCAATAAGAGCAGAATCAGTGGCATGGTACCGAAAGTCAAAGTAAAGAGCAAGAGAATAAAAACATGGAACATATAAAAGCAGTTTTTAGGGTATATCGGCGTGAAAATAACAAAATAATAATAGTAGGCTGTTTACATTGTTTATTCCTGCCTATCTCTCTGGGACACAAGCGTGATGTAATATTATCAATAAATCATTTCCGAGAGCTAACGAACACCCAAAAACGTAATACAAGTTCAAAGTATAATAATACATAATTACAATGTTTCTCAGAATACACGATTGCCGAGCAACATTTTGCAGCGACACGGAAAGCAAACTAAAGGTAATACCGTTGTTTAATATAAAATATTTGTCTGTGTCTCATCAGATCGGGAAAGGAAATTGATTCATGAATATCGGGCTCGTTAGGGTATCCTGCTAAGCGGCCCAACATAAACAAGATACAACTAACATAATAAATTATTTACGGGCCCAAACTGCCCCCAGACGGGTTCCACGAACGCCGGCTTTCGAGCAGGCTTATTTTAGAACGGCAATTTCCGAAAAACAATTATGGTATTATTACAAAGTATACATACTTATTACTGGTATTATTATTATATTCGTGGGCGTTTATCATTCCTTAATTAGGAGGTTCCTATTTGGAAAAACAATGTATCAATTTTCCTCCAGGAACTGTTAAATGCACTAGTGGGAGTAAAAAGGGTTTAATAAACGCGAAAATTGACGATATACATTTTATTCTTAGGTTATTTTTAAAATAGAAAAGCAATAGATTCAAATATTTTTCTAAAATTTTTTCCTTGAATTTTTTACTTATTTGGTTTTGCTATGTATTCTGTACATATTCATTAGTAGGTAGATGATGACGAAAATATTTAGCTGGTATATAACTTTTCAATATGACATATTTCCAATTAGATTTTCATGTTTTGTAAATAAATCCGGTGGTATGGAATTAGCTTGTACTACGTACAAAGTTTTACGTCTCAGACCAGTGGAGTTCGGTTTTTTAAAGATTTACTGATTGAAGTCCTATTGAAAGACTTACTAATTGACGTCTGACATACATATGCTAAATTAAAAAAAAAGCAAAGACCTTTTTTGACAAGAAAATGTGACGAAATATTTATAATCTATACTAATATTATAAAGCTGAAGAGTTTGTTTGTTTGAACCTGCTAATCTTAGGAACTACTGAATTGACTACTTACTAATAAAAGCTACTT
Organism: Conopomorpha cramerella; assembly: GCA_012932125.1. Taxonomy (NCBI): domain Eukaryota; kingdom Metazoa; phylum Arthropoda; class Insecta; order Lepidoptera; family Gracillariidae; genus Conopomorpha; species Conopomorpha cramerella. The sequence continues at coordinate 18,734 of SJJU01006820.1, forward strand.
TACGAAGGAACGAAAAAAAATAGCGAGTAACACCGCGCTGCACAGCTATATTTGTATAATATCTAGACACGCCAAGTCATCTTGGTTACATGATTGTATTTTTGTAAGGATCCAAATTCAGAAAAAGGTACGGTAGCTTTTTCAACGGTTAAAGACTTTCAAAGGCTCTTTTTTCTGAATTTGAAATATTAAGATAGATTGCAGATTGTCAGCACTTCAGTTACAGTGTCTGCAGTTGAATTATGATATACAGTATGGTGGTAATTGTTTGCACAGGGTACTGCCTGGTATTAAACTGCGATACTACCTGTTCTTTAGGTACTTTACATGAAAACTGAATTTATATTTTTACATATATTATATGAAAAAAAAGAACGTTCTAGATAAATCGATGTCCGAGTGTTTCATGACAATAATTATCCGTATTATTGGATAAACGTATAATTATTTGTCACTGTTACTTATATATTTTCCTGTAAATTACCTAATGCACGATATGGTGGCATTATTCTGGGTTACTGTGTGTGGCGGTCTTTTCAATTCCGTGTACCTATACATTGATTTTCTCGTTCGGTATCTACATATAATTGTCCGTAAGAAGAAAATATTTTTCAACCATTGTAAGTACAGTGAAAAATCAAAAAAAAATTGTGTAATTGCTTTACTTTTTCGGTTTCGCTACAGAAATTATAATTTAAGTTTTCTGTACTTGTTTATTAGCAGGTAGGTTATGACTAAAATATTTAGCTGGTATATCTTTACATCCTCACGAATACGAGAAAAACATCCAATGTATTACGGACCCCGCGAGTTACAGTGATATGATCCGGATACTTCAAAGTTTGTTGTGTGAAGTACACTATTAAAAGCTAATACCCATAAACAATGAAAGTATCTAACATTGGCGTTAAATTTTTGCAACGTTAATATTGAGAAGTGTTTTGAAAAAAAAAACAAACGTTTTTGCACTTGAGATTAAAATAATTTTGATATGGATAGGATTAATCTTCCCTTCTATACCCAAATATTTCGCGTGTTTCAAAGAACACGTACTCATGATCTTGCGGTTTTCTGATACTCGCTTGTTAATAGTTTATCCTCCTCCCGACCGCAGCATGGCAACGATTTGGAAATTACTATCAAACTCGTATTAATACGGCGACATATTTCTGAAGCCCCCGCCCAATGCTGCCGCCGATAACGTAGAGTTGGCTTGTAAAGGTGCTACGAAAGCTTTATTGGAATTCTCGATTGAAGATTTTGGGAAATTAACTTGATGTAATATAATATTGTTAAATTTCTCATAAACATTTCGAAATTACCCTCAGAAGGCTGCAGTATATAATGAACAGTCCAATACACAATATACATCTAAAAGGTAATAGTTACCATTCGGGTTCATGAAGTAGATTAAATACTGTGGTTTTCTAAAAACATTAGTATGATCGCAACAGATGTACCGCGCCGCAGGTATGAGCGGGGAAGTGGGGAGTGGGAAGGCCGATGTTGCCTTGAGCAATGACGCAACCGTTTCGTCCCCTCACCTCCTCGCAGTACCTGTGGAGCGGTAGAGCAGACTATAAGAGCGTTCAGACTATAAGTACCTAGATGACGTTATTATAAAACCTGAAGTACACTGGTTATTCATAAGTAGTAGGTATTATAAATTAGGTATTTATCGGTCGGCACATCGCCTTTTTTACCTGGTTACTGTTCCAATTTAGATTTAAAAAAATGTTTTCTAAAGTTTTACTTACGTTACCAGCAGGCTTTAACTACGGTGAAACTATTCATAAGACATACCAGATAAGTATGCCAAATACATAATACAATTCCAGTAGACCTAGGTATAATAATCCATAACATCATTGTTTAGTGACAGTCCGTTTATTTGTTACGGTGTAAGCTTATCTGTTTTGTGAAGTGACTAATCAGTTCGCGCATTTGGAACACCGCATATTTGTAAGCGAAAACAATCGGAACATTTGTTGTTCCAAATGAAACATTTTTCTACCGCCTTTTTCACAACTTTAAGAAAAAAGAAACAATCGACTTCTCCATGTAAAACTAATGCTAAAATAATCCAATAAACCAAGTTCAACACCTAAAATCTACTTTTCCTTTTGTTCCTTCGTGAACAAAAAGTGGCTACCTATTTGTTCCCCTAACTGTTTTTCGTTAGTACCTAACGTTACGTACGTACCTAAATTCCTAGATAATGTTGACCAGAATCTGGGTAGTATGTCATCATTGAATGGTCAGAACATTTCGTGTTCATCCGCGGTGTATCCGCGCATGTTATTGGCAAACGACAACTGTACTACCCGGTCGAGTTTTACGCTTTTTATACTGTATGTCAATCTAAACGCTTTTCGTAACTCCCGAAAAAGAATTCACTGGTTTGGACAAAAATCTGAATTTGACGTTTATTTTAATTCTACAATTTTTATGTACAGTCGGTTGCTTTAGCTGATTGTACTATTAAGATATCATTTGTCGATACATCGAATATAAAACAGTTTGTTCATTGAACGTATAGGTGATGGGAATAATTTAACTAGTTGTTTGTCATACCATACGAAGTTGTAAATGAACGAAAATTTAGACGTGATTGGTAAATTTTACTATAAAGGGTGCGAGTGGGCAATAGATTTCTATTCATCTAGCGGAATAACATAATACTACGTGTATATAACACGTATTGGGAATTAATACACATTTTTAATGAATGTATACATACCAAAAACTGGCTGAAAGTCAGCGTCGAGCGTAAACCTCGGTAACATGCTGAGCCAGCTGCCCTTTCATCGCTTTTTTTAAATATTTGTAGATTTTTTTTTAAGCTGGCGTTTCTGTTATTATTTTGCCATATGCGGCGAGAATAAACTCTTTCTTTAAAAATAAAAAACCGGTTAGAAAACTTTCAAGAAATACCCCGCAAGCCAGCCATAACCAAAAGACACAAAAGCTAATGTTCAGGATTCCTCGAAGAAGGCAAGCAAGGCTATCTACGAATATTGCAAGAAGCAATAATCATTGGGGTGTGCACATATGTTCGCTTACCGCAACAAGGCAAGGGATACACGCTCGGCATTGTAAAATTCTCTTCATAACCAAATAGTATTGACCTATACAAATTACACTTGTACATAGAAAAGTAGCTCAAGTTATACCTCCAAAGCCAAAACTGAAAGACTCCGTCGCGTAACACAACTCGCGTAGTCTTAGTACACTCCAAACAAATCTAAGAGAGCACACGTCTCTGTCATTCCGTAGTAAAAATAAAGAGACAGTTGCTATCCATGAGAAAATCTGTGTGTTTCGAGGTAGATATTATTTCAGACAAACAATATTGAAATCCGAACTGAATACGCGAATGGTTACAAAAATGAAAAGCAATCGACCGGTCTCGTAGCTTTTTGTCGAGATGAAAATATGTGGTTGGTAACATTTTGTTGTTTGCGGTACGATGTGATTCACTTTGACTTAATGTTATAAATTTCTAATCTTGCAGCATCCACGAGAATCAAGTTTCAGCATATTACATTACTGATAAAGGAAGAAACGTAGGTAACGATAAAAGTATTTACAATCGACAATTTGAAAAAATATTGAATGATAGGAGTAATGAAAAAGTAGTCTTCTGAAGTACTAATATTGATGATAAAATCATACATATTTCTTAGTAGAATATACATAAATATACACAATTAACATAACATTAGAAATGCTCGTTACCCAGCTGGCTTTCGTGATCACAACCGATTCCGAGTCTTTCCGTGCTTCTGATGGTATGTGAAGCTGTAGGCGCTGGCTAGTAGTCTTTAGGCTCCTTGACAACTCCTAACAGTTGAGAGGATATGTATAATGTATAGGATCGGGTAACCAGTCCTCTGTACAGTATTGGCCAAATATAAGTAAGTGGACCCCGGGCCCTCCCGCGCGAGTTGGGCACACGACATACAAGCGGTACAAAAAAACTTAAAGACTGTCGTAGTAAACGTTTTAGATTTTTTATGCGACTATTGATAGAGTTACTAAATAAGTATTACCTACATAAAATAAAACTTATTGAGCTCTAGGATTCTCAAGGTAGCAAAATAAAAGACTAAAAATCATATTTTCTCCATAACTTTGGACACGAGCATTATGGAGTTCATTTATCTAAATTAAATACATAAGGAATAAGTTCCGACTACTACGACTGCGGCACAGCTCGCCTCGAATTAGCACCTTAATGCGCTTATTCGAAATACAGAATATCTCTCGTAATACTAGTATAGGTACATTTTTACATCCCAGAGTAGCACGGGAGCTGTATATACCTATAATAACATTGGCAAACTACCGGCCATTGTTCACGTATATTGTTCACGATAGTACTCCAGAGCGTCGTATAAAGTGATTAAAGTAACATCTAGTGCTACTTGCCAAATAATGGCATTATAACGTAGTTAGAATTTGATTGCCGGAAGTTACCTTATTTTATTTCTATGTGTGGACTTACTGTTCCAAAGAATAATTATATCGAAGCTAATATATGGATAATTTCGGTACCTACATACTTTAATACACACACATACAAAGCGTGTACGCCTGTCCCATATACACATGCTCTTCGGCTTAGAGTACATGTCGCTTTCCGTGAGCATATCACCGATCTGATCTCCATCTGAGTAAGTACGCCCTTCAGAGGTGACCTCTACTCATCGTAAAACTACATCACGCATCTAAGTCGACATTCACTACTTATTTGTCTGCCCAAGTTTAGTTACACACCATTAGATATTATTGACGTATGTTATTTACGAATCTATTAATTATTACATTGCATAATAAGTGTATATATATATGCCCCATAGTGTAATTAAAAGAGGATAAATATACTTGAAAGACAAACGTGAAACAAAATAAACAGTGTTGAAATCTAAACATCGGGAGTTATTGGAAGCCCAGCTCAGTGACAAAGTCGCATTAAATTTACGACGTATAAAGTACGAAGCGAACCGTAAAAGTGTCTCGTACGTCAATACACGGGAAATACGGTAATGGAAATACGAAATAAAACAGAAAGCAAAGTATGATTAGTGACAACGCGGTAAACGGTCAATGGTATGTAAACATTTTGTAAAAATATATTAGCCACGGCCACTTCTCGAATTCCTAGAGGAGATTGTTCTATTTACGTTGGCCGTTGTTTTGAATAACCCTCAGTACGTCTACTATATTTTAAGTCTGACTTAAAATATCTCTACAGTGAATTGACATTAGCTATCCTGATATTATGGCTATATTTACTAAACACATTTTGTGATTTTTATTTTAATTTCGTTTTGATGCATTCCATTATTTAGTTTAAAATTAAAATAAATGGAATTGCGTGTCTATTTAATCTGTATACTGTAACGATTTTACGTTCCTTTAATACTTTTAACAGGCGGAGATTGTACTGTACTTACATTTTGTAATTAGAATCAAAGTGTGTTTTCCATTTCAAAATAAAGAGGTAGGTTTATGTATGTGCGTACTTATGTTAATCGTATTGCGTGTGAGAATCCGGAAGCGATAAGGTTGCCTTTTGTACCACTTTGTCATAATAACAATAAATTAAGTGTCTATTGTTTAACAAAGTGCAAAATCATTCATGAAAACAAAAGGTTTTATGCTGCACGTATAATTATAAAAGTACTCTAGGCACCATTAAGCGGTCACCAAAATAAACGACCGGAATGGACTAGTGGTTAGGACCCCTGTCTTTGTGCCCAGCAGTTCTGGGTATAAGAATAGGACTAAGGTTATCCCTTGCCTGTCTTAACCGTTAAATACCTATGGTATCAATTATTAAAACAAAAAAAAAAAACAAATTTTGGACCGTATCAATCAGTCAGTAATTATTTTGGACGCCTTTTGAATTCATAGACTAAGTTAGAAAACAAACATTTTAAAAAATAATAATTAATCTATACTATAAGAAGCACATCATTGTAGTTTTATTTGTAAATGTAGAACGGTAAATCAGGTCTTTAAGGATTAAGAGGCGACTGAAAGGGCGTGGAAACCGTGGCGTACGGAGGACTCGTGCGCTTAAAATACGGCCTCCGTGTGGCAGTGGCGGTACTTCGGTGACACAGGTACCGCCGTAATTCGATATCGAGAGCTTACGGATGCGTCGACCACCCCTCATCCTATGAGGGGAGGTCATTCCGGGGAGCCCTGTCAATCAAGCACGAGTGGTCACCGTGGGGTTTAGTGGGGTCCACATAACACCGCCTATGGTGGCGTATCCATCTTTAGTTCGTTGGTCGCGGGTTCTATTCCCACCGCCGACGTAATGCCTTAGTGTTTGAGTTGAGGCATTTGTTGTGTGCGTCTGAGTGTTATACCATCGAGTATCGCGAATATAGTTTAATTAAATTAACCGTTGGTATTTGCTTCGCAAGAGCCTCAGCTGCCTACCCCGCTTTGGGATTAAAAGGCGAAAAGACACACCATTTTTGTAAACACCGCTACTTCTAAAGGTGACAATACCGTCGACCGCTATCACCGGAGCGGTATTGTCACCCGCAATCGCGGCGATTTGCATACTGAGTTTTGAATTGATCCTTTGTGGTATATTTAATTGTTTAAGAAAATACGAGGGCTACACCATTGGTGTAGCTTGGTATTGACCAAGCGGGATCGTGATATATTGTAATCTCTCCGCCTATACAGAGTTCACACAGTCTAAAATCATGTAGATTTCCTCACAGCATTTATCTTAAGATCGTAACAAAGGAACCCAATAGATGTACGAACTGGAACCCACAACCTCTAAACACCAGTAAAAGTAGCCGACAACTGGGCAAAAGCTCAACCAATATCTGCACAACAATAGTGCTTTGTTTATATACACAACACACGGTTATACAGGCACCTCCCATCCACAAGCAACAGTGCAACACCGGAACAATACAAGTTCCTTAATATTATGTAAAATGCAAGTATTTGTTACTATTATGCAATGTCCCCATCTGGGAGCGATTGCTCCTTCGTTTAGTTGCAGTGCACTTGCAAACTGCCATATCGGGAATTGCCGTGTACAGTCAGCAGGGAAAATGTGTAAAACGAACGTACGTTCTTTTGGCAAAGGTAAACAGACAATTCCAAATTCAAAAGACAAACGGGTGTTGGAAGCAACATTTTAATTATTATTATCAACTAGTGGACACGACAGACGTAATTCTGAATGAATATTAATTTCAACATTATTAACTTCGCCTGACATTTATAGGCACAATAAAAGTGGTATCAGAAAAATTGGTCCAGCTGGTTCTCATGTTTTTCTTCTAACGGCACTTTTATATTATATATTCCCATCCTCCACAAACATTCAGCGTGGCAAATCGAGCCTCCGCAGTCCACTTTTCGCCTCTCCGAGAGACCTGACGTGACGGGTGGCGAGCCTCGTTGCCGCTACAAATGAATTTTGGTAGACTGTTCATTTTGGTCCCACGAAAAGCTGGGGAAAGAGAGGGTCGACCACATCAGAGCCCCGCGTGATGTGGCAAGGCTTATTAGTGCCCGGAGGTCGCCAGGTATCCGGGACGTTGGCACGCTTACGACCAGGCTCGCCCCTGGCCATGCATCCATAGGCGCGGCAGACCAAGGATTAGCGGAATGGGATGAAGGATCAGGTTGTGGGGAAAGGAAGTACGTGGAGTTGGGAGGAGGAATAAGGGTGATGATATCGCAGCACGGAAGGACAAGGCTTGTGCTGATGATAGCTCGAGGGGCCGGGGTCGCATACCCGTGACAGTTCTTGATTTACCGGACTTGATATAATCAAGAAACAGCCCTCTGACACATATATATAATAATATGAATATGATTTTGATGTACAGTTTATTATTTTAGTTAGGTTAGGTTAGACTTTTTTGATGCACGTTTAAATACTATCCTATTATAAAGAGCAAGTGACTATAGCGCTTAACAGTCTTATTGAATGCAATACTTGTCGATTTTACAACTTTAGCACAAAGTTTCAAGTGTTATTGCTATAGTAAAACATAACAATGTAAGAATACCTACTGAAAAATGTTCTGTACACACTGTTGACTGTACCAAATTGCTCTTTACACGTCTCACCAGCGGAGGTTTGACCTTTTTAGTAAAGGAACTGTATGAAATTGGAGCTCAAAGTTATTTCGCTAGGAGGAACAAAAGCGCAGTTACGCGTTCTTATAGAAAAATAGCCCTTATAGGAAAGACTCAGGACATATTTTTGCGGTAATTGCCTTGATACATTATGATTCATAGCGTAGTGAAGGTATGTTTTGTTTTTGTCTTTTGATTTAAGTCGATTCCTCGGAAATATTTACTTTGATGGGTATCTTCAGTTTACCAGTTATTTAATTGGTTGGGTTAACATAGTTCAATTAGGAAACGTTTACTTTTCTTTTTCAAATGTCAAATCACATGACTTTCATCAAGCTTAATGTTATTTTATTATTTATCTGTATGTATAATGATAAAATAAATATTACAATTTGACTTTTTTCAGGGTACAAAGAGGATATGTAACAAAATATTTTTTTTTTTACTTGAAAGAAGTACGACTAAAACGGAAAAATACATAAATAATGTATCTAAATAAATGTCTTTCGTACATTGGCTTGGGCCAAAAGATTAGGTACTGACCAAATCATAGTCGTCTTAGAATAATAACACAACCTAAACTCAAATAAAAATGTATTAATTGACGTGAGAACAAGACATTTTTTCGTCAGCCTAGCAAATATTGGTCTAATACGGTGGAAGATGGAGTACCTTTACATTTTGTCAGCATTGCTCCTATGTGTGTAACAAAATATAAGTTATCTATAAAAATATCATATCTTTGACACATAAAGACTTAAACTTCTAAAATATCATTGTCATCATAGAGCGACCTAACAAAAAACACCGTAACACTACACATTACGTGAGTACATTTTCCCATGCAGGTAACAAACAAAGCGCAAGGCGCACAATATCGGTGGGGCATTACACGCCGCACGCTCCCTGATCCCTTACGAAACAATGAAATGAATGAGTTCGTAACATGTAATACAGGCTAGTTGTATAGTCACAGGCCGTGTTGCAATTTCCCCAGCGTAGCCTTCATATTGTCTGAGCACGGGCGGCATTAATCATCACGGACGTACGGGGCAGTGGGGGAACTACGGGGTCTGGTCATTCATGCATTACATTTGAAACGCTATTGTTGCTATGACGAAAAAAACGCAGTACCTGTTTATGCATGTAGTTGCCTCGACACGGTTTTGTTCGTGCGAATAAACTGCTGATAGGAGACTCTTGTCGTTTGAGAAATAATTATCGGTCCAGAAGTTTCAGTGAAATCATCAGTGGAGTCACTCGGCACAAAAACCATATATATAAATATAAGTAATAAGATATACTCACTTATTTGTGATACTAAGATGTATCGTGTTTTTTCTTAAGTCTTAATCTTTATTCATCATCAAATGTTATTTCTATCTACTACCTATGGTGTTCTAGGAATAGATGCATCCTGTGTCTTTGTTTCTAAGTTTAAGAGCCGTAGTTCATGCCCCGGATGTCTTCTGACCTCACTTCCTATCTTCAGTCACCCACGCTCGTTCACACGCCTGTCGAAGGCCTACCTTCGCTTCGCTGGTCCGTTTTCCCCTCTTCGCAGCATCCGGCCAATTAATTCTTTCGGAAAAAGATGTTGACTGTATTAAAGATAAATAGACAGAAATTATATCGTATTGTTCATCAGAATTATTGTGTGTGGCTAATAAGAAGCTTCTATGAAAGACAATGACTTAAACGAGTAGAGAATAAAAGAATAAGAATGGACAGTTGGTCAGATTAGGAAAGGTTGAACTTGCTCTAAAAAGCGTGCTCCTATTAGCTGAGGTTATTCTGGTTTCAAGAAATAGTGAAGTCGTTTCGCCAAGTTGATTTATGGCGTGACCGCGGAGGGCTGTCCTTGACTGATGCTTTTGCATTTGTTCTAACAGGGTTACGTTGCCTTTGGCGAGCCTTTAAGGGCTAGGACATTGTAGTAATGATGTGAACTTGTAACATTTTGTTGTAGCGATTACATTAAATTAACGAACAAATTTGTAAATTACGTTTTAATATCGGACATGTTTTTGAATGTTATATTATTGGCAATTTCCATTAAAATTATGAGAAGTGTACCCACAAATATGTTCTAGGGCTGCCCAGGAAAATGCCATGTTGCGATAAGTACTGATTTATGCGAAACACTTTTTTATAACCTCATCCTGTACAATGAGCCGGAGTATGGAAAGAGAAAATCGAAAAGTATAGTAGGTACGTTTTGACTATGATCATGCGTGCCTAGCCGCGTGGTGACGGTGAATAGAATAATACACGACGGACCTCCCCAGAGGACGGGCAGCAGCGCTCTCTGTGAGTTAAACCACAAAACCACTGCAATCCCCAACCCCTCTGTCAAAGGTGGGGATTATTGGCATTTCCCCCAAATGGTCATGGAAATCATTGTTATGTGGCTGATGATGATCATGCGACCATAGGCATGCGTACGTTAATATTTTTGTAATATATACGTCAGTTCATCTTTTATAATTTTAAACGAGTCATTATGAAGGCTTGTCCTTTAACCCATCAATGCCCAGAAGAATACTTACTCTTTAATTGATTTTGACTTTTATTACCAAGTAATAGAGTTTAAAATAACTTGTCAGTCTCGGAGTACAGTGATTGCTAATGGGTTAACAGCAATCCAAGAAAATGAAAAAGAAAGTTAACTATTAACTAGTACCACTCCGCAATACTTCGGAAAAATTGAATACCAAAACTTACAGTGGAGTTTCATTCGGAGGCGCCCGAGTGCGCGAATCCGAGCGTCATTTTATTTAAATAACACAATGCACATTGGCTATACAAGGCTCGTTTACCCTCCGACAAAGTTTTCATTAGAACCTCTGGCTGCTGGAAGTTTCTCGAACGTTCCCGAATGTGCGAGAGGGAGTGTTTGGTACAACGCTGATAACACAACAAACAACTTGTTACAAACGTATTTAGTTTAGTTATTGCCCCGAGTTCGTGGCTTCCACTCATTCCGCTTGTAATGAAGTCTATATTGTTGGGAATTTGCTACTACAATTTATAATTGTTTGGTGTGACACCTCATATTCATAAGTTATATGGTCATATGAATGCATATTTAACGATACTTGTTAATCTATTACAGACACATAGTTTAAACATTTATCACTACATGAGTATACTGGGAAATCATACTACTACTTGGGAGTAGGTTTAACTAAGGCTTTGATCATTGGCTAATAATATGGACATTTCTCAATTGACAATAAATTCCTTTTCATGTCCCAGTGTTCTTGTACCAAACTTATTTTTCACAAAAAAAAAACAATTGTTCAAGATGTTATAATAACGACATTTGTAACATCAAAACACATGTCATTGTATGAATGTTGCTCATATGATGCTCGCAAACTGCCGATATTAGAAAGCAAAGATTATACATGCACGTTAAACGAACTACATATAGACGATACCTACATGTATAATTATTCTTTATATAGCTCTATTATTTTCACGTTTGAGATGCAGAGAAAAATTGCTTTAAATAGTAAAAACATACATACCATATAGGTACCTACTGAACAAGTGTGCTCCATCGTAGACCACATCGCTGCTTAACATCAGGCAGGATGGTGGTCAAACGCTTGTTCATAGTGATTAAAAAAAATACGCAAAATAACAAAAAGTTACTTCAAAATTCTTCTAAAGGTATTAATTAATTTACGTTGTCATTTAAATAAACTGCTCTGTGAATATTTCACGTTTAATCTATACCTATACAATGTAAGTAGATACCCTGTCAATATTACCGTTCCTTTGTCCCCTGTAACAGCATAAAAACAACATTGTAACGTGTGGACGAATCTTTTGACTTGAAATTTAGAAGTGAACCGAATCTTGTGAAGGACAATGCTCCATATCACAATACACACATAAACAAAGAAGTTATCACACCTTCAATAAAAGGAGAAATACAAGTGTAGTTGTCGTGAAACAACGTGGAATATTCATCAGCCACACGCCAAAAGATCCTTGTACTTTATGTCGTGTCACATACAAATACCTTACACTTTCACTGTCAAATGCCAAGGAACTGCATATGATCACGCGATGTGGCCCCTCTCTTGCCTCTTTGTTACGTAACTGGTGTAAGTTGATACCTCATTGTAAACATCTCTTAGGATAGCTTAGCCTACTTGGATATGACTTTCCGTAATGCAAAGCCGTAATCGTAGTGACCGTATTCTTGTATTAGGATTTTTATTTTCAACCTAGTAAATGCGGGAGTTGAACTATTATTGTGTTTTTCGTAGAGTTTTATTTTGTAGTTTTTTGGTCAGATTCAAATCGTTGCGGCGAGGCCTGTTGCAGACCATGATAAGAAAACAAGTGTCAATTTCTATTTAGAAAATATTTAAAGGCGTTTCAAAATTATGTGTATATGCACTCATTTTACCATCATCATCATCATAATTAGCCGCGTAACGTCCACTGATGGACGAGGGCCTCCCCAATGATTTTCCTGATCGATTGCGGAGAAATGCCAATAATTGCTACGCTTGGCAGGCAAGTTGGCGAGACTTACGAGAAAATGAAAAATAATTTAAGACTGATTCACTACTGTTCCTAATTATGTGTTGTTTGTATTGGTTATTGCGGTTATATTTATTTATTTGATTTTGTTATTATTTTGCATTGTTTACTGCAAAAAACGCAAGCGCAACTCTGTTTGTTTTATAATTAAGTTTTTTTTTTTATTTTTATGTACCTACCTTTGTTACAATGTAAGATAGTGTGACTACTATTGTACCTGTTTGTGGGCTTTCAATGGTAACCTGTTATTAAGGCTGCACCTACCTGGTTTTTTACTGTCTTTTTTTACATATACTATTTTGTGTAAGACCTTGTTGGTTATCCTTAATAAAATAAAATAAATAAAATGGTGTTATGGTTTAACTCACAGAGAGCGCTGCTGCCCCACCTCTGGAGAGTTCCCTTCGTTCGTCCGTTCCAGTTTACTATTCTCTTGTAATAACGATAAGCGTATGAGTACCACTTTGGAGATGATGTAATCAATAAATGCAAGCAAAAGCTTTCGAGTATTTCGAGAATCGCCCCCTCTACTCCTACACAAAGGGTTCACCGTATAAGGCTTATTTACACCGAACGTTGCGATTCACGTGACAGTGGGCACAGGTAAAGTTCTTGTGACTTGAACAGCGCAGGCAAAGGGCAGGAAGGGGAAGCCGTGTGTCTCTCCAGCGGAACACGAGAACGGGGTCTAGTCTTTTGATGGCGATGTAGGTTTGTTATTTTTATTGTGTGTGTTTTTCTGCAACATTCATGCTTTTAATTTACTATGATAAAAAAACGGCTACGAGTGTTAGGTATAAACGGGTCGGTTGCCCTATATTGTGGTGATATTCTACATACGTACATTTCTAATAATTTGACAAAAATATAATTTATTATTGCTTTTGTATTATTTTCTAACTTAGAACATTTTTTTCAATGTTTGTACCTCATAGCTGTTGACTAAGTTCAGATCAGTTGGTGTAGTGGTCAACATGCCTGTCTCTGCTCCGTCGTGGGTTCGATTCCCACCGCTGACAGATGCTTAGGTGATGAGCTTTTAAGCACTTGTTGAATGTGTCTGGGTGTTTTATTTACATAAGTATATATTTAAATGAAAAAAAAAATTAAAAGTAAATATATCTCGTTGTCTGATTTTCCATAACACACGTGCTTTAGTTACTTAACGTGGGATGAAGGCAATGTGTGTGTTGTTGTAAAATAATGATTATTTTTTATTTATTATTATTAATGACTGCATGCTTCATGGATGCATGAGAAAACTATAAAAATAATTATATTTTATTGGTTGAAGTAGATTCTAGTTATTAATGACGAATCATTATAAAGCAGTAGAATAGTATCAATTAGTCGACTACGTTTCATGCTACGATAGTGCTACGCGCTACGACCGTAGCAGATGCTACGTAGATACGCAAAACCGTAGTGGAAACATCTTTTAAAAGAAATTATTTTAACAACATTTTGATCTATTCAATATCGTAAAAGCGTAACATGCTTTACCCACGTAGCGTCGTATAGCATGGATTTACCTGTGCACTAAACTTTTATGCTAACGCTTATACCAATGGCGGGCACCTATTTCAAGTAATGCAACGGCATCGTTGGCGTAGCTATCTCGGGAAATGCGCCTTCTTTGTCCCCTTTGAGCAAGAAAGCGGACCGTTCCACTGCCGGCGGGTCATGATAACCAATTTTAAACAACAACCTAAACGAAACGGCCGAGCCCGAGACGGCACACGCTCCGGCATTCCGATATTTGTACAACAAAAGACAACTGTTTGTCCAAATGGCGTCATATTTTGTTCAGTTGAAATACGATATTTATTTGTTTTACTTATACTCGTAGTTCTGAAATTCTGGATCTGTTTGACAAATCAAACTCTGTCATATGTAGGTACATATTATACTCACGAACTTTATTTTTAGGTTGGAGATATACATGATGAGTCGGAAATACACATTTAAACGGATGCCTACTGTTCTGTAGAGCGTATTGAGTCTATTTCAGTACATGTCAATGCTCCCGGGCGAAGAAAATCTTCGACTTCTTCATACAAAAATCACAAGCAGCTGATCGAGTTTTTACGGGGAGATTTTATTTTTGTTCGGGGGCATTGACACCAGTAGGGTTTACAGAAACAGTAAAAGGGTGGGGAGACAAAGGTCTCCTTTGTAGATATTAAGGAGGCCAAGGCTCTCCTAGCCTGTCAACCCAGCTCAACCTAATAATAACCTTATTCACTTGAGCTGGATTGACAGGCTAATATGATCTCTCTAAGTTTCGTCAACATCCATTAAGTTTTTCTTCTGTGAGGATGCAGGTGACTACCTTAAAAACATTTAGGTACACATAAATTTATCACATTTCACGTAACGCAAACTTTTGCATTTGCAATGTTGGTAGGATTATTATAATTGGGCGAGAAGCTTTTTTATTAAGATCTAGCTGACCCGGCAAACGTTATTTTGCCAATATACATTACTAACAGTATTTGTCCGCTTACTGCTATAAAATTTCCTCAAGATTTATTCTATATACTAAAAAATTGCCTATCAAAATCCGTAGCGTAGTTTTAATTATCTACGCGTACATAGAGAGAAACAGCGGCTGGTGATTTTGTTTTATACTATGTAGAGGTATATATGTCTTAAATCGGTCTTGAACCCAAACACTCCGGATTGCAGATCCAAGTACCAAATCACTTGGCAACAGTGAAAAATTCAAATAAAAAATATATTAAATACAAAAAAAGGTAGTTGCCTCCAAAAAGTTACAAAGGAGAGATAGTAAAAAGTACGCATTACGCCGCTCCATATAAAGACGCTTTAAACGTCTACGGGGGGAGAGTTACGACAAAACTAATGACGCTATTTCCTGTAACCTGACCGGCATTGCAGTTGCACTTTAAATTACTTTTTAAAGAATCAAGAGATGCTTTTTTGTCCTTTAAATAATTATATTCTATTCCTAGTGAGGTGAACGGAGTATAAATATATCATCAGTACATAAATTATAGCACATGTGCCTCCGTAGTCAGGTACTTGCCTTGCCATTGGCACGTAGAGGATTCGAGACCTACTGTACTGAACGTGTATCAATATGACTCCTTTTGAACGCAACGTTCGTATGTAGAATGGAAACAACATTTAATAATAATTACATCACAAATTTAAAAGTTGTTTAATCTCTTCTACATTCCCGCCTTTGACGCCGTGTGTTAGGTAGAAATACAGTTACAGCTATATGATAGCAATTATTTTAGTATTAGTAAAACACGCTGCAGTCTTAAATAAATGAATACTCAAACGCTGTAATGTATCAATGGGCAGGCTGAGTTAGGTAGGTATAATTCCCTGTTCTTCCAAATTATATCTTTATAATATGTATCGCCCACTGCTGTCGATTGTTATAGTTGATTTATTATAAAAACGTTAGACCCAGCGATTTATACCAAATTATACCACTAATAGAATATGCACCATAGAATGAACTAAGCTAGTCACATTTTACTCAACATTGTATAGTATATTGGCAAACACAATCCTAAACGACTTAAGAGGAAATAAAAACTTCTTTATCGACAGTAAATATCTCCAGACCTTATATCGTCTTGCTTTGATTGAACTGTTCAACAAAAGTGCAACAAAATCAACGCTGCAAATTCTTCGAGTTTGTTTTTTATTGTTGTTTACACAAACTTCAACACTCATGGTTTAACACGTTGACTGCCGGCAACGCACCGGTGCGTGTTCCAAGACGTCCAGCGCTATGCCCGCCACGCACCGGTGCGTTAATTAAGGAACTCAAATCTATGTCGCACTACTTTTTCGGCATTCTGAATGAAACATTTAATTTATGCTGGCACTGCGATTGAAATTTAGACCTTTTTATAAGTGTTTGCGGTTTTTCACTCCGGACAATAGTTTAGTATCTACCCACATTTCAAAATGGAAAGTTACCCAGGGCCTTCTTGTCCTAAAATACCAGTTTTTTTAAGACAATATGGTACCAGTCACCAATAAAAGAGGACAAATTAATTACAGATAAAGCTGAAGCTATAGCAAAATATAAAGAATTCATGGGGGGTGTCGACCGCCAAGATCAGCTGCTGGCTTATTACCCATGCGAAAGAAAGACTCTCCGTTGGTATTTCAAAATGGGAATTCATATTTTCCAGCTCCTTTTCCTAAGTTCTCATAAAATAGGTATAACAAATATACCGGCCAACCAAAGATG
Organism: Conopomorpha cramerella; assembly: GCA_012932125.1. NCBI lineage: Eukaryota > Metazoa > Arthropoda > Insecta > Lepidoptera > Gracillariidae > Conopomorpha > Conopomorpha cramerella. Next base: position 35,670 of record SJJU01006820.1, read on the forward strand.
AGTCTTTATGATTATCTACTAAGCATTATAGATGCATTGTTACCGCAAAAGACAGAGCTGCCCAGATCCTTAGCAGTTTCCAAACCTAGGCACAAACTGACCAAAACTACCAATATTTGTGGCTTACGACCTTCACAAGTTACCGCCTATCTCCTTCGGTCATGTGGATGTCACAAAATTGTTAAAGGATTTGCTCATTCTGCAAAACGACATAATGAAGGTAAAAGAGAGTTATGTCACAAAGGAACAGCTGGAATCAGCAAAAAAGGAATTCAACAGTAGATCCGAGGTACCGTTATATAATAACATTAATATCAACCAAAAAAGAGGAGGGTATCTTTTGGATAGCGGCCCGATAGGTCTGTCGCTGCACGTCACGCAGGTAACAGCTGAGAGTGACGTCATCGAAACCGGTCAGTGTGATCTAGTCGGACAACAACAAAACCCGAGCAATGAGAATACATATGGCTTTCTCTGTTATGATAACATAGACGAGTGCGAACACGATATCTCTGTCTTACCTGCACCGGTGAACTCAACTGTACAGCATTGTAATCTCGGAGAAATAAACAAATGTAAAAAAACCATGATACCATTACTAGGACTATGAAAACAATGGCTGAAATAGTACAAAACGGAAAGAATGGGGAAGGGTGGACCGTAGTTAGTAGACGAAAGCCAGTCTTCGAGCGTCGATTTACCAAGTGACACACACACGTTCGTGTGCCAGGCTAGCGGTTGATGGTCGTTAAATCCTACCAGGGATAATGAAATTGAGTTTATATGTGTCTTGAAAGAAATGCAGCATTTATTTACTTATTCATCGCATTCATGTGTGCAATATATTTCTTTAACGTAATGAATAGGTACTAACTAACACACGTCATACTCCCAAAGTGTTAAAACAACAAAAGCTAAGCTAGATGGAGTAGACAGTTACTGTCTGTTTGAACAAAATGGCTGCAGAAGTCTGTAGAGCGCATAAGTGGTGTTTCACACTGCAAACAAATACTCCGTGAAATTAACAGTCTCGGACGCGCCCGTCTTCTGGCAAGGGTGAGTCCATGGAGGCGTAAGTCTTTGTGAATAACGTAAGTAGAACTTACTAACATATTTCAAAAAATGGAAAACAACAAAAAAATCTTTTTCGGCAATTATGTGGGACAAAAGATGAAATGAAGATTATTTTCGTAATCTTCAACCTTTGATAGTAAAACAAACCCGTTTTGGTTCCTGCGCTGACTCCTAGGCTTGCATATAGCTCAACTTCTGATACATTAAAAACGGCAACAAGATATTTAATGTAAACAACAATTACCAACAAAACAGAAAATAAAAATGAATGTTCATAACATTGGCAACAGCAACTACAGCAAAAATAAATAAGAAGAACCTTTCGCTGTGAACGTAGCTTTACACTGTCTACAATTCTGTAAGGCAACACAAATACAACGCGTGCAGGATTCACGGCCGCAGAAACAAAGAGCCCAACGCCTCGCCGCGCCGCCTAGCCGTTGCTTGTTAAAATGTTACCATTTTATTGCTCCGTTCTGCACCCAGCCTTGCTTATTGCTAATTTATGGTAGTAAATAACTGACATACTGATTGACGTGGTGAAGGTTGCCATTTGATTTTGTACTCTTAACATATTTATTTTACTATCAAAATCATAATGTGGCGTCATTAGTTTTTCGATTTAAGGGATATATCAGTTATTACAATATTTTTTGGATGTCAAGAGTTTATTTTTATCCTTCGTGCAAAATGTTATAAATAAATATGAATAATTGTTTACGTTTTAAGGCATTATAAAGGTGAATATTATTTAAAAAAAAGGCACTCACTATTTTGAATCCTAATCCTATCTTTACATAGAGCGTTAATCCATCCATCGTTTTAACACATCCGAGATGTGGTGAACTCAATTGCCGTCAAGTTTCACACGCCCTATAATATAACGTGGATTTTCTTGTAATCATCATCATCATCATCAGCCCATACCTGTCCACTGCTGGACATAAGCCTTTCTTGTAATGTCCTCCTTAAATTCTTAAAAGCGTCAAATATAGACTCGGGAAAACAGACCTATTATAATATTCCTTCAAAGTGTTATTTATACATTGGTTTTTAAGTAATCAAGTAAAATGTTGTGATTGAACAAAAAATACATTTATTTTCCAATTAGCTAGTTTTATGAAAGCACAACATGTGCCCCTCAGACTCGAACCGACAACTTCCAACAAAGATCCTATTATTTTATTGTCTTCCTAGTAACTAATAAAATGGAACGTGAACTACTGTACTGATTAATAGATAGTGGATTTTTAGCTTATTTAAACAAATACAGCGCACTTTCGTCCGGACAAAAGTTTTACGGAAATTTTAAACAATGACGATCGATAACAACAATGCTATCTCCAGTGAAGGCCCGTTGGTACACGCTTAATAAAGCCTCGAAAATATATACGTGTTCCGATTGAACGTCCAGGAGGCCAAGTCTCCTACACTCTCGCAGTTGCAACGTAGCATTAAACGATGTGCATTGCAGTTTTACTACAGAAACAGTGAAATAAAAGTAACGAAATCAGCAAAACACACCGTTTGCCGCTATGATGCCGCAGCGGTACGGCGATGCGACTACCAAAGTGTAGGCCCAGGTACGGATATTTACGATACAGACAAACGATCTCTAATGCACTAGGGTACTATATAGGGCGCTCCATTCAAGAAATTGGTTCTTGTGGAGTGCGTACATGTGCTGCACCTCAAACTACGCCTTGCCTTAAAAAGATGGCGCTGTACACAAAAAAGTTAATTTAATCAATGAAAAGAAAAGGAATAAAGTCTTTCTATGCAAGGAGTAGACTTTTTTGACACCTTTAAGCTATTCTCATTATGATCCGGATGCCTCAAAATACCTCTACGTTGTTTCGGAATAAAATCGAGTTTAAAATTAATACCAATATAAGTAACATTAATTCCTTGTTATCGAATTGTCAACTAATAAAAATATTACTGAAGAACATTTTGAAAAGAAAGCAACGTCCATGACTTGTGTAATACATTTTGTTGGGTAAGACAATTTTTTTAGTCTAAACCTACTACGATATGAATAACGACAACTAAAAATGTCTATTCTCATTTTTTTTCCCTGTTGCATCCCCACCCTGTATAGGTCAATGCTTCAGACGCTCATATTGTTTTAGTGCCTCTGGAAATGAATTATTGCTGAAGTAGTTGTGTAGTGGTTCCTATAGTAGGTGCGAGTAAAATATACGTTGCAATAAATTTAAAGCTCACGGGAACTCACGAACTTCGAGACTTTAATTAACTGTTGAAGTTAAAAATAACAAATGAAAAACTTAGACAAGTATGAGTTTGTTGCGTTAAGTTGCGTTGTCTAGTTGTCAATTTCTATATACTAGATAATATTAAGTAAATTAATAGTTAAGTAGCTATAAATTAACTTATCTAAGTAAGTGCTATTCTGGGAGGTAAATACAATGAATGGGAAAGGTGGGCATAAGTATAATGCCACTGATGCCCCACAAAAAATATGAATCTTTTATGAGCAATTCTATGTATGAAGTTAAACATTTTAGCACTAAAACGTCAGTAATAAAGTGGTATGATAACTATTTACTTCAATAACTCGGTATGAGTATGTTACTGTTTGTGATTACTCATTTAAAATTCCTGTATTAGCATTTACCAAAATACATCCGTACTTGTTTCACGCCAATAATCCGGTAGATACTTGCCAAAAAAATATTTGTTTTGTTGTGGTAATAATATAAAATAGTGTTATTGGCTGGTTGTTCTTGCCACTACATTTCCCTACAAAAATAATATGTTTTTTATGGGAAAAATCACTACAAAAATTACAAGGTGTGTGCCGTCCAATTCAAGGTCCCCTCGCCAACGGGCGACTCATAAATTCCGAAATTGACATAACAGCAAAAAGTCCATAATAGGACATTACCGACTTGTTGGAAGGGGGGGTCGAATTATTTTGAAACTGGCGCGGATCGGTGGTTCTAAAATAACCAACTGCAAAGTGGCCCTTGGTCCGCATTAGCTTTTTAACGTGTCACGATAGATCGTCTTCAATAAGAGAATTTACGAAGGCACAATTACATTGCATTATTTTTATAAAAATAAATACTCTTTACGCCTTTTAATCCCAAAGCGGGGTAGGCAGAGGCACTTGCTAAAGCAAATGCCCACCGTTCACCAAGCGTATTTAACCCAACGTGATAGGGGGTGAGCCCACACACCTTGTGATGTGCGGGTTTCATCACGATATTATCCTTCACTGTACGAGCGTTGCGTTGCGTACATAGGCTCTGAAAAAGAGTCCCATTGGTACACGTCCAGTAGCCGGACTCGAACCCGCGACTTCCCGGTTAGAAGTCAAGTATCCGACCAACTGGACAACAGACGATCTTATTAATTATTTTTATACTTACAAAACGATTGGTATTTACTGGTACCACTCCAGATTTGATGTGGTCGAGTCAAATACTGCCGTCATCAGTATCTGATTCGACCACACCAAATCACCGTAATCAGATATTCGCCAAGCATATTGAATCTAAGGCGACATGACAGGGGCACGTTGGGTTAAATACGGTTAACCGTAGTTATTTGCTTAGCCTATGCCTCTCCTTATCCAGTGCTTATGTTACCATTTTTTTTCATTAGGTTATTTTACGCTACAAAAGGTTCTCCGTTGAAGTCTTTCTTTTTGTTAAGAATTAAATTGTCTGTTTCCCTACGAAATATCATATCTTTAATTTATTTTACTACTGTTATAACCAAGTAATATGAATGTGAAAATACATGTAAAATACTAGCTTTCTAGGGCATCGCTATCACGTGCCTATTTTCGTAGACAGACAGCGTATTTGGTTATTCATTCATATGACAGAGAATATACTATTTCTGTCAAAGTGATACATACAAGTCGACCCATGTCAAATAAAATGTAGCAGGTGCAATATTACAGACAGTTTTTCATAGAAACTGTGCGGCAATTTATCTACGCATAGTGCCGTTTTTGTAATATAAAACTATCGTGTTATCTTCTAAAATGAGCTTTATTGCTTTACAGGAAATAAACTTTTCTATGTTTATTGCTATGCCAACGCTAATAACAGGGTCTAGTCACAATCTAAACATGAAATAACAAGTTTTGTATTGAAATTGGTGTGTAAGAAAAACAGATCAGTCTGACAACAGGAAGGTACTTAAATTTTAATTACTAAATTTGTCCCAAGAACCTTACTAATATTTTAAATGGGAAAGTGAGTTTGTTTGTTTGTTCCACTTTCACGCCGTAACTACTGAACCGATTGCTTTAAAATTTTGCAGATGTATAGTTAGAGGTCCGGTTTAAATAATAGTGTACTTTTTATCCCGAAAAAAAAAATTATATTCGAGGGAAAACAAAAATATTCCTTTATACCGCAATATAACCGAAGTCCACGCGGGCGAAGTCGCGGGCCATAAAACCGTTTAACAAGCACTTAATTGAAAAAATCATTACAGTTAGTATCTGCTTCTTACTAAAAACAAAAGTTAAACAATGTACGTAAGTTAACGTACGCTACGCAGTGTTTGGTCACCTTCTATTGCTTGCCATTTCTAGACAGATAAAAAAAGAGAAACTACTGGTCAGGTTTCACATTGCTTGACTTTTCTAGATAAGTTAGGCAATACTGAAGTGTAGACACCATCGAGTAGGTATGTTGTTGTCGATTTCCAGTCCCTTAATCTGAGTATGAGTCACCACTATTTGACAGCATAATATCGTGTACTTTAATCGCCACAAACAGTTATTACAGATGCACTGAAACTATTTATTATTCCGTATTTGACATACAACTGACAAGTCGGCTTGAGCCTCTATATTTTCGATATAGTTATTCCGCCATTATTAGTAAGGTCATAAGTGTAAGCCGTGTGGTGACGGCGAATAGAATACATGTGTCACCACCCCAGCCCAACTTTTCCCGTCATGGGGGTCGTAAGAGGCGACCGAGGGAGCTCTCCAGAGAACGGGCAGCAGCGCTCTCTGTGAGTTAAACCACAACACCACTGCGATCGCCAACCCGCCTGCCAAGCGTGGCGATTACTGGCATTTCACCCCAAATAACGGATCTCGTTGGGGGAGGCCCTCGTCCAGCAGTGGACGTTATGCGGCTGATGATGAAGTGTGTGTCGCGTAGCTTTGTCACGAATCCGAATAGCCACTAGTTCTTCAGACAAAGACATACAAAGTTCATGCCACGTGTTTTTCCCGTTGTATAATGCATTGTTTGCAGTAGCTTCAGCAAACAACAGGAGCAAACAAAGACGTTTCGGCTAAACGTTATGTACGAGGTTAGGTCACGCGACGCGGCAATAATTAAGCTTCCACCGCCACCGCCACCGCCGCGCCTCGAGCTTCTAGCACCTTCTAGATAACAATTATAAATCTCGCTAATACTTCTTACTGTCTGCACTGAGCCCCTGTACTGTAATAATTTAGAGGAAAAAAAGGCGATGCTAAAAGAAATTCAAGAGCTTGTGGGCTTAGGGCAACGCGTTTCTCAGGTGTGAAGGCTCGTATTTTTTTTAAATTGTGCTGTACGTATACTATAGCTAAGTTTTTAAGGAACGTTAAGATGTTTTATGTTTTAGTTTGTAACATTATTTGTTTACGTTCAGTTATACTTATGATTAACGGATTTTTATCTCACCGAAAAATCTTGTTCTTTCTCTTATACAAATAATTTTGTTAATTTGAAATGTAAAGACAGACTTCACACATGAGACATAATTCACATGGAAACTACCTTCTTGAGACAACAACTCAACTCTTTGAGGGCATAACGGGCCTCTAGGTTCCGTGTTAATCCTCCCTAACGATTTCAGCGCAACTGAATGGTTGATGTTGATACAAAAGATATATTACAGATCTTGATATTATAATCCCACTATATTATATAAACGCGAAATGCCGGATAAATGTTTGATACACTTTTCATGCAAAAAACAAATAATAGGATTTATATGCGTCATTGCAATAACCTTGCTTATACATCTAAATAACAGCTATATTTTATTCTGAATTTTCCTTTTTTTAAGGATAAACTACATCTGTTAACACCACCATCGTATATCTAGAGAGTACATAAAAAACATGACACATTATGTGGTCCGTAAACGTAAAAATATCGACGGGATATTTCTTTCAATACACCGCTCTGTATACTATATATAAGTTTGTATCTTATATACAGGGTACCAAAGAAAAATCGAGTTTCAGTAGTATACTATTGCAATGGGTATAGTGAGAAGTATCGTATTCTTCTTAAAGTATATCATATAGTTTTTTGTAATAAAATTTCCCATAATTACAGTCTCTAGCCTTGACAAGACTCACTTAACTAGATATGTAGGTATATTTTTGTCCTGAAGTATAACGTTGTTTCGCCCAGAGGCCATTAAACTGACGTATATCTAATGAAAGGAAGGGTTGACGGAAAAAAAAAACCAACCACATTATAGGGAAACACAGCATCCGTTGTCGTGGTCACATCATAAATACATCAAGAAACCATCAGAGTTTCACTGTAGGGAGATTCGGAGGACGCGCGTGTCCCATTTTATTAGGCACTTATATAACGTGCAACTAAGTGTAAAAGTATGTACAGCCTTCCAAACAACCTACCAAAATGTTGGACAGAGAATCGATTTTTTTACTTTATGTCGAAGTTTTGTTATCTCTACACCAGATTCCCAATTTATCAGATACCAAAAATCCATGTAGGAAAAAAAAATTAAGTAGGATTTAACCCTATGACACCGCCATTTTTAAATGGCCTTAATGTGGCATGTCCATAGTCCAGAGTTTATCTGGGTTTTCTATACGTATATTTAGAAATGCTCTTGTCTCGCGTTGCTGTTGGTTTGTGCGTCTCCGAATCCTTATCAATGATAACTATCTATACTTACTATTTAATATGTTAGGTAATATCCCTCTGAGAGATTTTCATTGTCATAGTACAATCATCAAAAAACGTATATATATATTAGACCATTAAACTGACTAAAACTTGTCTGAATACACCCTGCCGAGTCATATTTTACTTACCAATAAACGCGTTTTTACTTACACAACTGTTATTACAGGTCTATTTAAACTGGTTATTCCGTATTTGACATACAACTGACAAGTTAAGTTGAGCTTTGTGTATCTTTGAAATAGCAATTCCGCCATTATTGGTAAGGCCCTTACTCTACAAAACAACAAACTCATGCTCATTTTTAAATGTCTTTTTTGTATTGTAAAATGACCAGGGAGTTTGCATAGTTAATTAAAGTACCTACTCGCCCCAATTTATGCTACGAATGTCCATCGTAAAGCATCCTTATAGTTTCTTAGAAAAATAAAACGGGTCCTGAGGAAAGCGTTTGGTCGCACAACGAATGTCGCCGCGGTGACTCCGAGCTGAAGACACGGCGAGAGAGCGCTGCTGCAGCGACGGTTGTGGTCACAGATCTTAGAATTTCTGGGCTCCATATTATAGATATTTTTTTTAAGACATCAGCATGGTCTTCATAACAATACTGTACAGTGTCCACAAGATAATTATGAAGTTGAGGAAGAAAGACAAGATTAATATAACCTAACGGTCTCGTTGCTTTAGAAGCGCAGCCTGTAATCGGAAGGCCCGGGATCGGTCGTACGACATCAACATCAACAGTGAGCTACGAATTGTTGAACTGAGATCTGGATCAAAAACGTTGCGGATTACAGGCGTGACGTGATCATGCACCCAAAGGATACAATATGTTTGTTTAGTCTAATAATAATTGAATAGAATTTGAAGTGATTTTAATAGGTCGTCTTATAACATACAAATCTGAATAAAAATAACCATGTTTCACGCACAGTTAACATACATCACCAGCATCAAATTCTGTGATCTGTAAACTTGCACCAGTCTGCGATGTTTGTATCAGTTTAAAAGCCAACCCGTCGATCCGAACGTCTACCCGACTGCATAAAGAAAATTTCGAGAAATAACTGGTCTTTCTCAGCACCAATTCGTGGCAGACGGGGAATCAACCGTATTTCACGAATGAAATTCACTTGGAATAAAATTTTGTGCTGCAGAATGTTGTGCAAGTATACACCGAAATGCACAAAAGAGCATAGAAAACTAGCTAAGTGTCTTCAGCTTATTTGAGTATGTAAGAAGGTAAAGTCTCATAAGCAATTATTTTAAAGAATTTCTACCGACCTGAACTCGTCGTGAATAGTACAGTAATTGTTTTTTAGGTATGACGCTAACCCTTAACCTCAACTTTGGCTCATGTATTGAGGCTTCGCGAGGCTATCTGTCTTCTATCAGGTGCATTTCGGAGAGTGTGCTACGGAGTTGCATATCCTAATACTTCCCTCGCACTTTTACAATAGGACAGGAAAACGACAAAACGTCACCATGTAGGCTAACCGCTAACCTAAACCTAACAGTTTGTATCTACTTTCATAGTGCGAACCACCAGGATGTGGAATGACTTGCCGGAGTCTGTGTTACCTGCTCAGTACAGTCTCGAGGTATTTAAGTCACGAGTAAATAGGTACCTAATGAACAGGTGTGCTTCATCGTAAACCACACCGTTGCTTAACATCAGGCAGGAAAGTGGTCAAACGCATGTTCACTGTGTAAAAAAACGGATTCATGCTGTTTAGTTGCTGCATGCAAAACTACGCAATATTTATAATGGTTCATGATTAAATTTGAGAAACAATCCAGGGCCGTTTGACAACTTTGTCTAATCGCTATCAGGTCATAATAAATAGTAATGATAAAATCACACGACGTGATTTTCAGCCCTTTATTCATCGCAAACATTTGTTGAACATGTTATATTGAACATGTCCATATTGTTGTGAGCCAACTCGGCAAAATGTTGTTACAACAATATCGTTCAATAAAATGTAGGCGTTACGTAACATTTAATATTACCCATATTACTATTATAATACCATCCCATATAATATTACCTACTGTTGCACGAGAACAAAAAACATGTTGCGCCGTCATCAGCTGAAATATAGCGCGTTGTTGTGGGACTTCGGCAAACTTGTTGAGCACCATTTATTGTGATTCAATTAATGATATTCACTGTAAAAAAATGTATCTCAAAGAAATAATGTTTTACTGTAACAATCATGATGGACACAAGTACGTTATTACATAAAATATAAGACCAATCCAATTAAAAAAAGACGCTACGACGCTCCCAAAAAAAAATCTCGTGAAGTTCCAAACCTCAAGTGACAATATAGGTACTGTGGCAAAACATCGGTGGAGCCCGTCGATGTCCTAATGCTGGCGTTCACAAGAGCCCTTGTATTCACGAAATCATGCTGATACCACCACTCTCCTCTCGAGTGTGCTTCTTAGAAAGGCCTCTTGGGCCTTTAACAGTACCCTTCGACTCGAAAGTTCAAGCCCATGATAATAAAGCACTCCGTCCCAACCCCACTCTGACTGCTCGCAAGATAAACGGGCGAGCACCGTTTGGGTAAAGTACGGTGCACAAAAAAGTCGCTCGACCAGACAACGACTGTTGGAGTTTACGCGGATTTTTTTTTAGTTTGTTTTCGCTTTTTTCGTCTTTCTCTGAAAAGGATTTATGGTTATGCTCCTTTTGTTTTAATGGAAAGTTTCTGTCTAGTTTCACTGGAATATGTTTTTGGCCTAAAATAATTAAACTATTTAGGGAATAAACAAATACTATAGAAAGAAAATTATTTAGTGCGTAACAGTAATAAATATTATTTTGATAATTAATTTTGCTGTTATTGTTTTGCTGACGCGCCAACCTTGTCGTCTGGAAAACGTAGAAATGAACATCTCTTGGCTGAATATTGAATTATTTATAAACAGAACTTATGTCGGTGGCACCGTCTTTGTTCACTGGGCCAACGTAATTTGACACTTATATGCTTTAGTTCAATACAGATAACAAGTTCAAAGTAATTCCCTCGAGTACAGCTTGAAAAGTATTTGAGTGAAGGATCGCATTCCTCTGACACCTATTGACGGGATACTTATGACTTGAGCAATGAATGATGAATTCCATTGTTGGCTATTCTTTGTTGTTCATCCACTTTTCTTTAGAAGCATCAATCTAATATCCATTCGGCACTGAGAGAGTTGAATAAACGAAGTGTTTTGTATTCGATGCAAAGTTCCGCTCTCAGCTTAAACTTCTTGATTTTCTTTGTATCTATCCTACTGATAGTGACATTAAGTTTCTTGCAAGTAAAAATCAGTTATTTATTTTTGTACTATATTCATATTTTTTCTTATCTTATCAAGGCTGTCAATTTTATAACAAAAAAATATTAAAATTGTTGAAATATTGTCAGTATACGAATGTTTGGAGGATAATGCCCATAATCGCCACGCTGGGAAGGCGGCTTGGCGATCGCAGTGGTGTTGTGGTTTAACTCACAGAGAGCGCTGCTTCCCGTCCTCTGGAGGGTTCCCTCGGTTGCCTCTTACGACCCCCATAGCGGGAAAAGTTTGGCTGGGGTGGTGACACATGTATTCTATCCGCTATCACCACACGGCACAAACGAGTTCTCGTGTGGAGACCGCGTCTCGGCAAACGGAGTGTAGGACGCCCTCGGGCAAGGTGGACTGATGATATGCGCTAGATGGCTGGCAGAAGCTGGATGCGAGAAGCCGAAAACAGATCACAGTGGCGTGCAATTAGAGATGCCTATGTCCAGCAGTGGACAAGTATGGGTTGGAATCTCGGAAACGGTTTTCATGAAATTTGGTATGTAGAGGGATTTGGGGGCGATAAATCGATCTAGCTAGGTTTAATTTTTAGAAAACATCTTTCCAACCGTGTTTTCGGGCATGAGAAATTGCTCAAATTGTTAATACGACTCTTACTGACATCTATTGCCGAGTAGTAATACTATGCTATACGTAGGATGGTGCGGCGGACGTTTTGGTTTTGAAGTAACTAGAGATGGGGTTATGAAAAAATCGAAGGAAAATAATCGATTTTTTTACTTCGAGCGAAGCTCGGTCGTCCAGGTACTTATATTTATTTTAGTATGTGCCTAAAACTCCCTAAGATCATCGCATGAACAGGACGTTTGTTATCAAACCTCCTAGAACACTTTTAGCGGGACATAAGGGTTAAGGTAATTGTAATTCGTAAATTACATTGTTCTCAAAAAGAAACCTAAGAATTGACCACACTTAATTTTTTTTGGTTCTTTCCGCTCTACGTTAAGTTTTTCATTTTGAACATCGGATTTTTTAAATGGCCAGAAGCGCCATTACGGCCATGCTTATATGTTTGTGTCTGTGTGTAAAATATATGGGTGCCTATACGCACATAAAAGAAGATAAAATGTGAATAAGAGATGAATATTATAAAATAGCTGTCCTTGTACATGAAGCAAACATCAGGATATAATACGCAGTGTTGTATAAGTAAACTCTACTATTTTGCAAAAAACGTCAACATATAATTAAAACAATAACATCCCGGGCATTTCATAAATTTCACATTCCTCTACACGATACTGTTATTTTAATTTTATTTTTACGAGAATGTAAAATAGAGTGATTACAGAATAAGTTTCATTTCAACGAAAAATAATTCTAATGAACTTTGTCATGTTTTTAATTTATTTTAAAGTTGTACTGATTGTATTTGAAATACTTAAAAAAAAGCTAAATTTAAAAATATAGCAGACTTTTTTTCTTGCATCAATCGGAGATACTTTTTTACATTTTATTAATTTTCCCAAGAAATATGTGGCGGAAAATTGTAATAAATATATTTTTCTGATCAGGATTAAAAATGAAAAAAAAGTGCTATTTTTTATTGGCGACTTATAATTTTTTAAATATTGTACATTCTCTATTTTCCTTTTAAGTATTTAATTTGCGCAATTATTATTTTGCATTCTACACAAAGCGTCTTATTATTAAGTATATAGTTTATTTAATTTTAATATGTTAATATATTTAAAGTTTATTTAATATAAATAACAATACAAACAAAGTATTAACTATTTTAATCTTCTGGGCCACGTGCAAAATTTGTATTTATATAGGGAAAAACAGAAAGGAAAAAAGTCAGGACAGTTGTCTTAATGCTTAGTTGATATTCACCGCAGGGCTATGACGTTTTTTCGCGTTAGGCTTAGCATTAAACGTGTTAAGACCCTTACAGCCTGCGACTTTGTTTTAAAGGCGAGAAAAGCTAGCACACGCCATTACTTATTCATGACGTATTGCGAAGCTTAAAAGCAAAATCTTTGGTCTACCTGAGATTTGGTTAAGTAGTTTTTCCGTGAAGAATATTCCATTCTGTAGGACTACATGTGCATCTGAAACTATCATAGACTTGAGGTAGGGAATTTCATCCCTCTTAGAGTAACTATAACACTTTAACGTCCTAATAAATGTACTTAAAATTCATAGTTTAACCCTTTTTATCGTGGAGAAATACGTCATGGATAAACCGCCGCTGGCGGTGATGACGTTGAGGTTTAGTGGGACTCGCACTAAAACGGTAACCGGCGCTTTACTGCCGGGGCCCCCGGAATATGATGAGCCACTGTATTCAAGGTCTTATTGGAACCATGCCCTGCCCATCTCTAAGAAAAATTTCGGCAAAACGGGAGATGTTCTCCATTTTTTAAGCTTCCGTCGCGTGTGCAGCCTTAATGGCTAAAGTTACATATAAATCATGGATGAAATATTCTATATAAAATTGTCTAAAATAAATCTCGCAACAGCATATGTCTATCTTTTATGGTTGACTCACAATAACACGTGTAACTCTAAATATATAAAAGGAGAAACTCACTGACAGACATATCAACGCACAGCCCAAACGGCTAAACGTAAGCACTTGCAATTTGAACAAACGTAGCTTAGGTACCACAGGGGTGCACTAAGAAAGGAATTCCAGAAATACCCACGGTAACGGGAATTAACGGGAAAATACTTTTGTATGAAAAATCTAAACCGCCTAAGTTGACGCTTGAAATATAGGATGCAGGTACTACTAAACTACGCGAATGATATCGCGGGGCGTCCACTAGTTCTTGAATATGAATATATAAATTAGGTGACTTTCTGTTAAAACAACTTGAATTTCGGCATCGCGCCGTCTTCCACGGCTTCGGGTTTATGATTCGGATATTGTTCAAACGACTGTAAATCTTTCGGGCTGGCTGACAAAAAGCATTATTAATCTTTGGAGCATTTTGAGCATGAAAAAATCCACTTGAAGCGGGGTGTGAAGGCAATCTAGCAGAGACGTGGGAAACAGCCAGGTGTTCCGGGTTTTCGGTATTTTTTTTTCTCTGCTCCTTGAGTAGCGATGCTAACTAAGGCGCCCCGAGCGTTTTTCACGATAAGTTCCAGAGCGGACGAGTTTCGGGTCTCATATATCCCTGGACTGATTTTGTTAGCGATTTCATATGTAGAGTAGCTCAGTTTATAACAAGTGATAGAGACTGTACTAAGTATAGCTCTTCTATAGCTATAATCCCGGGTTCATGGCCTAAGGGTGTCAATCAGGACCTTTATCTATAATAGAGTTCGATATTGCGTCCTACAATGGTACTACATATATTTGTTACATTTGTATACATTCATCCTTATGCGGTAAAATGATGACATAATGAGACGTAAAGTCGCCTTAATCACTTCTAACCAATAACTTGAGATCATGGACAAACGATAAAAGTATGTATTGAGTAAAAGTATGTAGTGGCTAGCCAATCCTTTATACAAGACTTTAGAGACGAATACAATTTTCGCGAATGTATTTGGACTATCATAAAAGTGGTATATAAGTTTCAATGACACTTCCTGTGTCACAAGAAAACATCATTAGAATACAGCTTTTGTTATAATTTTATAAAAGCTGAAGCATAATGTGATATTAAATCTATTTTAGTCTCGATTAGATCGAATTCTAACATGGATATGGTGGGAGAAAAGTCAGTGGCACGTTTACTAAGCCTTGTTCTTAGTAAAAAAAATTATCTAGATGTCGTCCACTAGTAGGTGTCCAGAGTAACTTATATCAGTTATGTTTTAGTACGTTTTTTATTATTTGAGTAAGTTTATTTGAGGGCGTCTGTGGTCCAGTTGGTCGGATATTTGACTTGCAACCGGGAGGTCGCTGGTTCGAGTCCGGCTACTGGACGTGTACCAATGGGACTCTATTTCAGAGCCTATGTACGCAACGCAACGCTCGTACGGTCGGCCAAGAAAATGGTCTATCAGTTTCGATGACACTTCCTGTGTCACTAAAACATCAATAAGGTAGAGTTGGTATATTGTGGCAAGTGAACAATGAACCTTAATGTTTAATGACATTCATATGAGTTTCAACCTTAGGGTGGTAGAGCAGATTCTTGGCCGACTGTATGGTGTGTACAATGTTGTCCTTGTGATGAAACCCGCACACCACAAGGTGTGTGAACCCTATAACGGCGATGAGCTCACCCGCTGTCACGTTGGGTTAAATACGCGCGCGTGAACCGTGGGCACTTGCTTATCAAGTGCCTCTGCCTACCCCGCTTTGGGATTAAAAGGCGTGAAGTGCATTTATTTTATTACTAACTTCCGCCCGCGTGTACTTCGGTTATATTGCGGTATAAAGGAATATTTTTGTTTTCCCACGGGAATATCATTTTTTTTCTGGGATAAAAAGTACCCTATTATTTAAACCGGACTTCTGTTCAGTAGTTACGGCGTGAAAGCGAAACAAACAAACAAACTCACTTTCCCATTTATAATATTAGTAAGATAAGAAGTAAGATTTTTTTAAGTTATTTAAACTTCAGACGCTTTTGTTACAAAGTCCCCCTCTATGGGTTCCCGCCTTGTCGTGGCGAGGGGGCTTAGTACCCGGGTAGGGGCACCCGGTGAAGCTAAGAGGAACCCACTGGGCCGGTCTGTTGCAGACTGGCCGGCCCGAGAGGGACCGCTGTCCCGGGCTCGCTTTCGAGCCCGCAGACAAGCGGTCAGGCTGCGTCCCATGACGCAGCCACACTGAAGGCCGCGGAGGGAGAGGACAGTCAGTATTCCGACCGCCGCTGTCCCTATCCTCCGCGCCCTTGCGGGGCCGTCACCGCTAGATGGCGGCGTGGAGGGGCCGCAGGGGAAGAGGAGTGTCAGTATTGCGGTGCGCTGCGCTCCCTATCCTCTGCGGCCGGAAGACAGGAAGATGTCGGACCCCACGAGATCAGCGGTCCGACGCCGGCGGGACGGTTGGATTGTGGCCGTCCCGTCGCCAGTCCTGTAGTTCCGGGCGTATGGAAAAGAATAGGACTACGGTATCCCCTGCCTGGCGTATAAGGCGTCCTAAAAGGGGTCCTTGGGGTCGTGGGTGTCGGAGTGGGGTCCCCGGCACCTGCTTGGAGCGGCGGTTACCCTATGGCCTGGTAACTGCCGCCGGTGATGGAGGTCGCTGGGGCAGACACACCACCTGTCTGCCCCGAGCCGGAGTCCGACAGGACCGATCGCTTGGGCGGGTCCTGATGCAATTCCTTCGGGTACTCCCGGGACCCGCCCTGCCTGCGACACGGAGGTCATCATGGGGGTTTAGTCGGCAAGAGTCCGACACTATCCCGTTCGCTGTCCCCATGGCGGCGGGGTGTCCATGAGGATTCCCCCATGTAAAAAAAAAAAAACTTTTGTTACAAAGTAAACAAACAATAAAAAAAAATACTGTCACCTTCAATGCTGACTGCTTGAAGTTTAGTCATCTCGTTGACATTTATCGCTCCTTCTAGCGCCATCTGTCATAACTATGAGAAACAAGGGCCTTGAAAATTCACAGTTTACAGTTTACATTTTACGTCATTGCCACCGTGAAAATTATTGCAAAGTAATATCACAACACACAATCAAACAACCATTATTATTATGACGACAACAAAGTAACTAACTGATCAAAATGCTAAACATTCTAGTGTACATACTTACTTATGCCATTCACAGCCGATTGACACGGTGAACAATCAAAACAGTATGGACAAAAACCCCTATTTTAAATTGGCCGGTTTGTCTCGCACACTGTCGCGGTCACGGCATAAAGTGATACCACAACACTGGCGCCGTTATGTTTAGATATTTGTACTAGTAACCGATACCCCAGTCGATATAGTTACGGGGAGCGCAGCGCTAGATTGAATTTTGCAAACAAATCTAGCTTGCTTTTCTGAACTTTGCCATAGTGTAAAAAAACATATTGTATTTTCCGTATGTAAAGAATTCGAAATAACTAGAATTTCTTGGTTGTTTTACTGTAGTAGAGAGGGGTATAATATGCAGAATATAACAACTCTTTTATAAGAATAAGAAACAAATAGAGAAGAACGAATTTTATTCTTAAAGCGCGGTAGGCGGTTGGACATGGGTAGATGCTAAGTAAATGTGTATTTCCAATATCATTTTACCTAACGTAATAAGTGGTAAGTTCATGACCGTTATAAGATTCACACACTTTTTAGTAGCTCACTACGCTTTCTTTCACCGGCTGCGTAAGTTATTATTATTATTACTATGGTTTTCTAACCACATACCAAAGGTGATTTCTTTTTCGCGGTTGCTAGGTATTTACATAGCAATAAATTCGAATGCAAGATTCGAAGCTTCCAGTACACGCACTGCGAACAAATTTTTCAACATCAAACAATTTCAGATAGTGATATATATGATCATAAAAATGGGAGAGAATGTCATTTGATGGCCTGTTGACAAATGACTTAACTTTTATAATTATCACTCATTTCATTCTCATTCAAAACTCAACTAATTCAATTCCCAAGTCACCGTCACTAGTCTGTGTGTTTCCAATGAAAGTCCCTCGCCTTTTTTCTTGGAAATGATATGCACCAATATTTGTTTTCTTAGTAACTCAGCCCACTGTGCATTTTCATTGGCTGTGGCCGCAATATGACCGTGCACACCGCAAAATTCAATTACCAGGTAGACAAAATAAAATTCCCACAGCGCTCAGTGTATCGAGCCTCATTTCTTTTCTGGGCACGTCGACTCTCGGTTAACCAAATGAAAATTCCTATCGTCTGTCGACTGGCCCCACTGTTCTAGATACAAGTTAATGACAACTATTGATCAAAGAAATTGCAATTCGCTTTTTATGTGTGTTTTCTTAACTGGGTGGAGTGGTAGGTTTTTATATCTACGTCTGATTTTTCACTTGTCAAAGAGTGTGTAATTCGCACATGTATTCTTTTCCACCAGACTGTATCGTGTTGGAAAAGCTCCGGATTTAAAGTCAAAGCATATAATTTATTTCATCATAGTAAGTGCAGCTACTTACTAGTATAACATACAGATACAGTGGCTTACATAAAGATTTATGAATGTCATGTATGATTTGGCATTTTACAGGCAGACAGATGCTGGGGAGAAACTAACATCTTTTCAAATTGACAAAGTTGTATGTGTATATGATTTAATGGCGGGATCTATCACTGAACGGACACTAATTAACATTAGTGACATCCAAAGTCAGTTCTCCTAATACAGTACCTTGTTGATCAGCGGCAGGATTTATCATCTCCCACACCACCATAGGAACTGATTGTAGGAACTTTGAAAAAAAGTTTTGTAACTGCTGCAGTTGTTGTTGTGCTGTTTAGCGACAACTTCACCATTCTGTTAGACATCATGCCCTTTGTCCATCTTATGGTGGTTTGTTCTACCCCCTTCCACTCCAGCCCTTTCATTAGTGTTGCAGTCGGTGTGTTATCAAAGGCACATTCGATGTCTAGAAATGAACAGAGCCCTATATGCTGCTTCTAGACCTAACGGTCGGGTTTGATTCCTTACTCCGAAATGCCTATAATGCGTTCAGTATGTTGCGTGCGCCTGAATATGGCATATATTTGGTACCCTAGAATGACATTAGTTGACCGACTGTAAAGTATTTCTTATTATTGTTATTACTTATATCACACCACACTAAATATAACCAATGGCAGGTACACCTTAATGAATGCGTGTTGCAGCAGAGGACCCCGTTCCCGCCATTTGTCTGGAGCTTTCTAACCACTGCCCTCGACGCTTAATTTCATGCTCCATTATCCGTAGACCTGAATATGCTGGCTGCATGGTTTGTTTTAGTGAAATTAAAAAAGATTTTATGAGACTTGTAAGATTGGAGTCTGTGTTTCCTGCGCAGTAGTTTGAAGGTCTTCAAGTCGCGGGTGAATAGGTACCTACTGAACAAGTCTGCTCCATCGTAGACCACATCGCTGCTTAACATCAGGCAGGATGGTGCTCAAACGCTTGTTCATAGTGATTAAAAAAAATGGGATTTTAAGATGTATATTATTTCAACCACTTGACTATATTACAAAGTAGGTAGGTTTTTCTTCAGTAAAACTGTTTTAACATGCTCGGTAAATAGCTGTCTGTGTATGAACGTAGTCATTTTCGAGAATAAATAGATAGTGACTTCTTTTAATTTTCACTAATCTATACACCAAAACAAATAAAAAGGCAAAACAAAATAAAAAAAAAATATGAACAAAAAAAGTAAATCAAAATTGTTCACCGGGTATATAGGCGCGAATATAATCAAAGACAAGTTCAAGCTTACCTTTGTTATTTTACTCAACGTTTCGACGCAGTTGCATGCGTCGTGGTCACGAGTGGACTGAAGTGGTGCGTGTTTCATTAAAAAATAAAATAAAGTATTTTCACCAAATAAATGTAACTCCCGAAAATACTGAAAAAGCAAAACAGTTTTTTTTTTCTCTAAATGTAATATGGGATCATCTTTGCGATATCACAATTTCTGGTGCTTACAGTGCTTTTGCCAAAGTTAAATTACATCTGGCTTAGCGTGTATTGGCGATCGCACTGGCGGTAGCAGCGACTATTTTCAGCCAGTGCCAGAGGTGAAGCACCTTAGGCTAAAAGTGCTGGCATCAAACACAACCATCTTAAAATGTTGAATACTTTATTTGAAGGGACAACAAGCAAATCTATAAAATGATAATCACGATCACTCCCTGTTTTTTTTCTGTTACAAAGAAAAATTACAATAACACCCCTCCTGTGAAGATGTTTCCGTTTTTTATTATTGTTTGCTACCGGCGGCGTGGCCGTTGTCTCACGTTCATAAAAAAACGAACAATCTACTTTATTGCAGGCAATCTGTTACACATGCTCGCCGAGAACACCGGTTATGTGTGCGTCGCCACCATAAACGACAAAGTTAATAGTAAATTATGATGCTAATTTAAGGTCACACATTTTGCTGCGGGAAAGAGATTTCATGATATAGTTACTTATAAACGAGGATCGTACAACGCGAGTTTCATTGAAAGCATGTTTGGCAATCACTAAATTCTGTATGATTATCTTCTAATTAAATAACTGTCCAAGTCTCTACTGTATGTATAGTGAGTTTCTAGTTGTACATAATCTTAACAGCGAATCTGTTACATAATGAAGACAAGCGAGAGTTATGTTTGCGCGATCGCCATTGGCCAATGACAGGTAATCAACTTTCAACATACCCCCTATGAAATGAATACCAAACGAAATAATAATAGCTAAAAAAAATACTTAGGATTCATTGGAAAACGTGCATTTGTTTGTAGTTAATACCGTCCTAAACGACTTTAATTATATACAAACAATAGGTAGACACAAAAGAAAAACATAGAAAATTCCACAGCGCATCACAAAAGCGCTATGCCGGAGGCAGGAAGCGAACCCGCTCTATTCTCAGAGGCAAAACCCATTGCGTCGCCAGAATTGCACTGTCGGGAGGTAAACTATAGCATCGAGACTAAGTACTTAGCCTACTAATGCTTTCTTACGGTATCATTATACTTACTACAATAAAATAATTACCTGCGGTTGTATGCAAAATTGTACTACCAAAGTCTGCATGATAAAAGTGATATTACACTGAAAAGAAAAAGTATCCTACGAGGAAATAATAGTATGGCGTGTCTGATCGCCTAGAAAGGAGTACTACCGTGACCCTACATTTTTTTATGTCTTATGATCCCCAAAGTAAATAAAGACTTTTTTAAAGTGCTCATTGTGGCGAAACACATATAATGACTCATTTAGATAAATATATTATAACATAGATAGGACACAGTAGTACGTGATTGACGTACTAACTACAGTGATAACTAAATAATATATAACCACTAGATTTAAGAATTAAAACCAGACAGAATCTAACATCTAACAGTGTCTCATATCCGACCCAAATGTGATCTCCAAATTGGTGACCCCGACGAAGAAAGAAAAATGTCGCCGCCACAGATTACGAGGTCTAACCCTGCGCCTGCTACATCGGAACAAGCGTTGGAGGTGGCGTCTTCTTCAAACTCATATTTCACTAACTTACATTATGGCCAAGTAATAGTTGGCGTGACTTGCGTCGCAAGTTTCCGTTAGGTAGAAGTACAACACTACTCTCAATAATGGTAATGATAAACCTGCTGTCCGACCCAAACAGAAAACCTATTGTAAGTCTAGTAACCCGACAACACACATTTTCTATGATGGACAGCGAAATAATTAAGCATAAAACGAGAGTCGATGTAGATATCTACAATACAATAAATTGAATTTATCGGGAAGTTGCAAAGGCATCGCAAAAGTCTTGAGCACCTTCTGCTATCACATTGAAAAATACTCGAGTTTTCAAAGTCTGCAACACACTTAGTTCTTGTTTTATTCATGCTCTGACATGTGGCGCTGCCGTTGTGAAGGCTTTCTTTGCTAACAAAATAAACAACGTTTGCCCCGAGTTAGGTCCTTTGAGAGCCGGTGCTTATGTATTATGAATGAGACCAGCTTAAATGCACTTGATGCATCTTCTATGTTCTACTGCAGCTTGCATTCGGACACTTCTGTTGATTAAGGCTCTGCGGAATGCTCCTCTCAATTGCATAAATCATAAATGTACCTAACTTGTACCTTGTAATGTATTCTAGCGACAAGTTCACTAACTCGTAGGTACGTTTCATCCTAAATCACTGAAATTCAAAGCAAATCTTGCGAAGCTTGTAATACAATTTTTTTGAGATATCTTAAGATTATCCCCTCCCAAACAAATCACGTAGGCCGTTCTCTTGTTAAGAAAAACTATACCTATCCCTGTCTTTCCTAAGAAAAAATCGCCGTATGCCTCCAACACGATCCAATCATGCTCTCAGTTCAGTTTGACTACATTCGTCCTTATTTCAACTAAGGAAGCTCTAGTTTACGGGTTACGGAAATTCACATAATCCAATTTCAATCTGAGCTATTTTGCGTTCGGTTTCGTAACGTCTTATGAAAATAGTTAGCCCGTTCAAAATTCGGCCTTAATCATTACTCAACACAGATGGTTTCGGACTGCTCCATTTTAGTGACGTCAGTTATTGCAGACACGGGGCAACCGTGGAAACTTGAAACGTAGGCATTTGGGAATGCGTTCTGCCGGTGCGAAGCAAGGCTTCAGTCTCACCGCGCACATGCCGGCGTGCGGACGGGCCTCATAGCAGGAATCTGACCAGTTTTGCCGCGAACTTTACGAAACTACGCGTATTCTAATACAAGAATTATTTGAACTGCACTTTTAAAAGCAGTGCTTGTATCGTTTATTGCTTGTCAATTACTGCCATAATTCAAGAAAGGGACTATTCTGAAAAAAATATTTCAGTGTTTTAACTAACGAGCAACGAGACTTCAATTGTCGTTCCAAGTATGTTGTTTTGATTAAAACTTTTTAAATGTTATTTTTATTTAACATACACTGCACAATTTAGTTATACGAAGGACTATACAAAAATACATACAACATCAGAAAGTGACGCAAACGTTTCTAATGTTTTTACTACAAATGCATAAAATTCACTTTTAAGTTAAATTAAAATAGTAACGTATGCTCTGGGAAATTTAGCCCCTTAAATTATATTTACTTAAAAACTCATGTTAATATCAAGTACAAAATCTTACTTATTTTCATATAGGTATACGTCACCTACACGTCATCAAATCTTCTTTTACAATGACATTCCATAGTAATTATAATTGTAAACTTCGATCTACCAAATAGAGTAAATACAGTTAATACATACACTCCCTTCTTTTAGTCACAAAATTGAGGCACTTACTAAGAAAGAAAATTACATTGGTTTACCACCTAAACGTCATCATCATGCTATTCCAACGACGTCCACTGCTGGACATAGGCCTCCTCAAAGGCGGGTAACAACGATCTGCCTTGTGCCTTTTTCCGCAGACCAACTAATAAGAAAAGGTGATTCCCAAAAGTAAGAGATAAAATGCAAACTGAGTTAGTGAGTGAGGTTAGAGTATTCCCTTGAGAGTCTAATGTCTTCTGAACCCCAGTCATATCCGACCATACACCATCACGTGCCACCCTGATGATATCGATCCAGGTGGTCCCGTAGTTTCCTCCTAACCATCAATACGTTTAATTCCTTACACTGAAACACACTAGCTGAGACTGTGAGGCCTGTGTCCTGTTTCTTCCCGAGGGAATTTCGGGATAAATTATAACGTATGTCATTCGCAGATAATGTGCCTTTACTTTATTTTGCAAAGGTTAAGTTTCACCAGGTCATGATAGGCCAGTCGTGAGGAGGGATGAAAACCATCTAACAAGGAAAGTGAATGTGGAAGGATACAAGGGAAGAGGGAGACCAAAGAAGGTATGGATGGACTGTGTGAATAATGACATGTGCGTGAAAGGTGTAACTGCAGAGATGACGAATGACAGAGATGAATGGCGAAAAGAAACGTGTTCCGCCGACCCCCACCTAGTGTGGGATAAGGGCAAGAAAATTATGGTTAAGTTTTACCAGGTACTTCGGGGTCATGATTCGGACCCACTTTTTCTTACTCAGCAAATGATTGCTATTTTTTTTCCTGAACAAAGTATTTCTTTTTGTTATAAATGTTGGTGTGGCCATAAATTTTGTTAGGTATAAGTGTTGGATAAGAAACAAAACATTTAAACAAGTTAAAAATGTCTCAGTTACAGAAACAACTATACTACCGGAATCGTTTTAATTTTATGAGTTAGAAAAAGTTGGTCCCGAACATTATACAACAGTATGATACGATAGGGCATACTGAAACTTTCTGGAATTGGCCAGTTACGAAAAAAAATACTGACTGTGAAAAAGAACTCTTACGGATTAAATTTTCGAATTCCATAACTATCATTTGTTTTTTGATTTTTGTGTTGTTTTGAAATATTTCTGCGGACAATAGCATGGAATTAACGCGTGAATATTTTCGGTCTATGATGTTTTTATGATTTTCGCTGTGGGCTAAAACAACAAGAGAGTTGCCAGAGACTTCAACTAGCGTTTGGTTATGAAGCCCCGTCTCGTAGCTCTGTGTATGCGTGTTTTGCTGAGTTCAGACGTGGAAGGAGACACCTCCAGGATGACATTCGTGAAGGTCGGCCAAAAACAGCGGTTACCGACACTAACATAGACACTGTGAGGCAATTAATTATGACTGATAAAATAATTACCTGTGAGCAAATTCTAACTGCATTAGGGATTGGAATGAGCAAAGTTCAAACTATTTTACATGCACATCTAAATATAAGGAAGTTATGCAGTCGATGGATACGATGATTTGACAAAAGATCAAAAACGACTACGCATGGATTGGTGCCGTGAAATCATAGCAAAGTATGACGGAGGGCAATCATTGGCTGTCTATAATATCGTGACAGGTGACAAAACGTGGGTATACTTTTTTGAACCTGAAAGGAAAAGCCAATCGGCAGAATGGGTTTTCCCTTTTGATGATTTACCCACAAAAGTCAAGAAAAGTCGAAGCACGGTTAAGAAAATGGTTGCCTCGTTTTTTGGAAAAACAGGCCATTATGCAACGGTAGCACTTGAAGATCAGAGAACAGTAACCGCGGATTGGTATACAAACGAATGTTTGCCCATAGTTCTAGGAAAAGTTCGTAAAAAGTGTCCTCGGAGCGATGTAGTCCTTCATCACGACTCCGCGTCCGCGCACTCCGCCCGGCTGACGAATGCGTATTTGAACAGTGAAAAAGTACAACTTATGACACATCCGCCTTACAGTCCAGACCTTGCACCACGCGACTTCTTCTTGTTTCCTTAAACTAAAGGTAAACTCCGAGGTTCAAGATTTACAAGTCCTGAAGCGGCGGTGAGTGCGTTCCACGAGGCCATTGAAGAGATCTCCAAAGAACTGGTCCCACTGTTTTACACAATGGTTTCAAAGAATGCAAAAATGCATTGATTGTGGGGGAATATACTTCGAAAAACACTAAATATGTTTCCAGTTGAATTTGTAGTCTCATTTATCAGAATCCAGAAACTTTCAGTATGCCCTACGTATTATACCTTCAACCTCGCAGAACTTTCAACGTTTCCTCTATTTATAATATAAAAATAAATCGCAAATCGTGTTGGTAACCACATAACTCCGGAACGGCTGGACTAATTTCGCTAAATCTATTTTTGTTGTGTTTATTAATGGCAACAGAAGGTTCTTTTGAATGATAAAAATTACGTCCACTGCTGGGCACAAGGCATCATGGAGGTTATACAAATATTATATTCATATTTATAGTTAAGACAGGACAGCGCCTGTCGGGTCCACTAGTTCATTATAAAGATTATTAACCTGATTTGAGTCAAAAACGATGCAAATAATAAACCGAAAAACACAACGATACTGAAACAATAAAAATCTCATAACGATAAATTGAGTTTTAAATCACATTATTTGTTGTGTTTCATTCTTTCAACAATTGCTTTTGAAGAAGGTATGCTCATACATGATAGAATCTGTTACAAAAAAATAGAACAGAGCATATCGGAGAGGATCGTATCTCTTTTAAGCTACACTTCCCGATTGTTTTTTGGCTGAAACTCGAAATAACCTACTAAACTACTATAATCTTATCTAAATATATACATAAAAGGAAAAGCTGACTGATTGACTGACTGACTGACATATCAACGCACAGCCCACACGGCTAAACTTAGGCAATTGAAATTTGGAACGGACGTAGCTAAGGCACCGTAGGGGTGCACTAAAAAAGGAATTCCAGAAATTCCCACGGGAACGAGAATATAATTTTGTTTGAAAAATCTAAACCACCCAAGTTAGTCGCTTGAAATTTGGGATGCAGGTACTACTCAAATACGAGAGTAAAATCGCGAAGCGTTTATTAGTATAATATATAAAATAAGTCGCGTTAGTTACACTATTTATAACTCAAGAACGGCTGAACCGATTTGGTTGAAAATTGGTGGAGAGGTTAGCTTAGAACCAGGAGACGGACATAGGATACTTCTTACCCCGATCCTGTTGGTCGCGTCGCTATATAGAGGGTGATATAGTTTCTATGAAATACTGAAACTACGCGCATGAAATCGCGGGGTGTCCACTAGTACTACTATATAAATTTGATGCATTTTTGATGTTTTATAATATACTAGTGGACGCACCGCGATTTCATTATCGTAGTTTCAGTATTAAAACATCATACAAACTTTAACATCCTTTATATAGCGACGCGTCCCACGGGAACGGGATAAAAAGCTCTATGTCCTTCTCCCGGTTCTAAGCAACGTCCACACCAATATTCAGCCAAATCAGTTCAACCGCTCTGAAATTATAAATAGTGTAACTAACACGACTTTCTTTTATATAGACAAATAGAAGATTACACGTTTCTGTAACTGAGTGACCAAAACAAGTAACAACGCAAATGATTCCATTGTTCAGAACTCTTTTCAAGAAGATTCCTTTTTTTTTGGTCATGTTGACGGTGTCCACTTTGTTACTATAATTTGACATATTATTTTCACATTTTTCACCTTGCTTTATTTTCTCTCACATAATATACACCAATTTACCGAACATGTCTGTATTACTCCAACACTCACATACCTACTTCTACACCTGGTGATGCACCTGCTAACAGCGGGTCTTTTCAGATTTTGTATTTATAAATACTCCGAAAGCTAATATAACTAGCAACTGCAACAATATATTTTAAACCGAACGTATTATTACTTCAAGAATTTTCATACTCGCAAAGTTATCTTCACATCCTTGTGTATAAAATTCATACCTACAAAAACATGTAAAGTGCACTTGGTTTCTTTCCGTTTAAAAATATAATTATAACCGTTCCACAACAAAAGTACCTCTATCCAGCTGCAACAAAATTGCTAGTGTCCCACGCCAGTCCTTTCGCTCGCTCGGTTCTGTGACGGTTTAATTCCCTTCACTGCCCTGGCTCGTGTATTTTGTCCTATTTTTTTTTCTCTCTTTTCCATCAAAACTCATTCAACAGTGCGTTCGACGAGGAGCTTTGGATTCCGGCTTTTGAATCATATCTGTGACATCCGTGCAATCTCATAAGCGACTTTTGTTTACTTTGACGTATAAAGGTTGATTTGATTGCAAATCTCTGTGAATAGGTAAACCTATACAATTTTGGGTGGATGGATGAAAGCAACAAGTGTTGGTGTGAGTGGCAGTTTTTTTTACTACGTACCTCTTCATTATTAAGTCTGTCAACCTACCTGCCTGCCCCTATATTATTATTTTATTTAGATTGTTAATAATGAGGCGGTAGTAGAAGAAACAGATATTGTGTCACCTTCCTATTTATCACGATAAAGTTAGGCGGATGATGAATAGTGAAAATAATTTACTTAAATTAGTTATTAGGAATTGAACATAATATTCTTACGATTATGTCGTCCACTGACGACCGACGTGGATATATGAAGGTCTCCTCGAAGGTCCGCTACAACGTTCGGTATTGTACCTTTCTCCGCCAATACGGGGCCGGGTCTTAACCACATCGTCGGACCACCTTGCTGGAGGTCTAGCCACGCTGCGCTTGCCCATTTGTACCCACCACATTAGGACTTTCAGACCACAATGGCTGTATGCTCTATCAACCCAGTATGGATGACATTTATGACGTTTACGTCATCCAATGGTGATGGTGATCAAACGCTTGTTCATAGTGATAAAAAAATCCATATTGATATACTATTTGCACGAACCAGGCGGTTTGCGTCTATTTTCATGGTGCGAACCGCCAGGATGTGAAATGAATTGCCGGAGTCTGTGTTTCCTGCGCAGTACAGTCCAGAGGTCTTCAACTCACAGATGAATAGGTGCCTGACACTGATGTATTTTTTTTTTTGTAGGTCGGTACTCAGTGGGATAGACACGGACGTATAAGTATTGCGGCCAAAATTGCGTTTCAGACTTTTTGACAAAAGTAGATTTTAAAATTATTAATTAAAACTTAACGCCAAGCGAAAAGAGAAAAATACCATTTTGATTTTTTTTTGTATCGTCTATTGCACTAAAAATAATATCAAATGTTTTTAAAATCTGTACTGACTGTACCAATCTAATTTTTATTCATTTATGTAAAAGCTGTTGGTACATAATACAAAGTACATAATTGAAAAATGAATAATGAAAATGAAAAAGTATTTATTACAGATTGTTCTCTAATAAATACAGTTCCACTAAGTTACAATAAATGTAAGGACACTGATAGTTGCGGGATCAGACTCTTCCGATTCCGATCTCTCTTATAAACTAAATAAATTGCGATTTTACTTAGAACAAAAAAGTTGACATATTTATACATGAGTGTGTGTGTGAGTGTGTCTGTGTGTGTGGGTGTGTCTGTGTGTGTGTGTGTGTGTGTGTGTGTGTGTGTGTGTGTGTGTGTGTGTGTTGTGTTAGTAACTACGATATTGTTAAGTTATCCGTGGATTCGTAATCCAATTTGCTAAGCCAGTTTAGTAAAGTTGCTTTTAGCTCATATGCATTCATACTTGGTGCTGACTTATTTATTCTGAGGATTTTATTATAGAGTTTTGGGATGACAAAATCGAACTGTCGTAAGGCAAAGAGAGATCGAACAGGAGGGATATGAAATCTAATAACACGCCTAGATGTTAATTCAATGCAAGGAACTTTTAAAAGCTCGCTATGTTACTTTGAAATATATTTATGTTTTGAAAAAGAATGCTGGAAGTTTCTCCATCACACATAACGAACATTTCAATCAAAATCTGTAATTATTGTTTCAAGTGAGTGTTAAAATTTATTCCATTGGACAAATTTAGGACTTAACGAGCGAGTCGCGTGAGCTCAACAACAACAAAAAAATAACATAAACGACCGTGAAATTCGACATTCAAAATCTCTATTATGTTTTAAGCGTGGTTCGGTTACGCTCGACTACCGGCACAATGGTCATTACAGGTATTTTCCTTTTTCAGTCACAGTCTAAATTATGATTTGTGTGGTGTGATTAATTCTCAACAATATTGTTACTTACTAAAATAAATAAAAGTGAAAAACAATCCATTCCTACTCAGGGCTTGTAATAATTGCGGAATAACTATTCCGATATAGGTGTGTCAGGATGCCGGAACCACTTTGAATATTAGAACGTATATGCAATTAAAACTGGCAGAGTACCTGTTGGTAACTTTAATTAGATGGTTGGTACATAAATATTAAATTGAAAAGTGGGGATTTCTTCTGAAAACAGCGTTAAAATGGATTCACATAAGGTTAATACTATACTCATATAATTAAGAGATAGACAATTTAAGTAGTTAGTCAACAAATATAATTTTCTATCTTTATAAATTAGATTATTTCCGTGCCAGGCAAAGTTGGCTAAATGTAAATATTAAATTCGAAGGTACTAACCAAGAATTAATATTATAGGTACTAATTTAACGCAGTTTTCAGTGGAAATCCCCAAATCTTCCATGGTTTCGTCATCCTGACAACTTTTGAATGTTCATATTTCCTTAAATATTTGGTTCCAACCATCTAACTAAAAGACCCAACTAGCATAGTACCATGCTAGTTTTAACTGCGTATGTGTACGTAAGGTCTAATATTCGAAGTGGTTCTGCCATCCTGACACAATCAGATATAGCACGCTCAACTTAAGTTGTCTATCGTATGTCATATACGGAATAACCAGTTTCAGTAGACCTGTAATAGCTGTGGTCATTTCTTGGTAAGGGGCTTAGTATAAACAGATTTTTCACCTTTATTCGTGTTCCAAAGAGTTGGGAAAGAAAATAGACGCGTTGGTTTTTAATACATTTTACCTACTCCGCATATTATGTAGTTCCATTGATTTGTTCGGTGCGAGTTCTTTGAGATTTAGCCATATTACAACTACCTATAACATGCGCACTTACATTTTTTTTCACTTTACCTACATTTGGTCATACACGTAAAACTCTTTTGAGCTTAATACGTATTTATAAGATTACCTATTTGGGTTAACGTACGGATATTTAACGTTCTATTTTTTACAGTATAAAAATCACCTACAAAAGTCGGAATACAAAACAATTATTAGGTACTTTGGTACAAACTCTTCTATTTAGAATATTCTTGTCATCGAGAAAGGCCGCATGCTTCTCCAAAACACACGATTTTTAAATGAATTATTATATTTTTTTTATAAAAAACAAAATGAAAACAACCTCTTTGTGAATTAATTTCACTATAATCAAATAATGCACATTTGTTTCAGATTCAGAATGGTTCCGGTAAAAGATAGGAGAAGATTAAGCGCTTGCTTTTTGCTAATACGAAATATTAGTGTATATTAAATGAACAGAGCAATGATGGTTTGGGGCTTAAGATTAGACGTGAAGAGTTTTGGAGTCTAGAGATGAGCAAGCTGGTTGGTGTCGTCACTACTGCGGCTTTACTTCAGATCATATTTACAATCACAGGTAAGATTTTCGTTACTTTCACACCTTATTTTTATCGCGAGTAAATAGTTTTATTTATTTCAAAACATTATGCTATCATAACAGGTAAAACCCAATGCGATAGGGTAGGCATATTTACACACAATTAAATATTTATACATATTAAATAAAGAAAGAAAGAAAAGGAATTTATGAAAAGTAATAATTAACAATTAGTTCTATTAAATAAAAATTATAAAATGACAACAATGAAATAAAACTAAGTCAATATATTTTATAACTGATAGCAAATAATGCAGCCCTTGTGAATTCACTCAGTGTAACCGAGAATAGGTCTATACAATTATCTAGGTAGTTTAGGATGCAAATGGCCCGCGTAAGCGGAGCATAACGGAGGAGAGAAGTGCGCGAGCGCGGCTCCGCGAGAAGCTGCGGCCGCCTGCGTCGCGCAGTGTAACATTTGGCACGTTCAGAGCGATCCTAACTCAGGCGGGGTCAACGGTAGGATTATATGGAATTCCCACCCACAGACCACTCCTGCGTTATAGCGTGAGCCACTATGTCCAAGGGTGTCTCCAACTGCATATATCCCTACTATTTTTATGGGTCTTCGCGAAACAAACGGTTTTCGTTCAGTTTCTTAATTCTGTGATTCGCTAGAATGTGGAGTAACTTGCCGGAGTCTTTGATCCTTTCGCATTACAGTCGAGGTCTTCAAGTTTCGTGTGTATACTTACACAATATACATGCGTGCTCCAGGCAGGATGGTGGTGAAGCGCTTGTTGGTATGAGTACCCCGGGTAAATATATTTCTTCTAATAATATAGGAGTGTATTCGGTAGGTATGTAAATTCCCCAATTTTTTGTCGCTAATTGTGTGTGGCAAAAAAGGCCTAGAGTAAGATTAACACCCCCAGTTTACTAGTACTGTACTTTTCTACTGGGTACCTCGTATTTTTCCCCGAGTTGTTTCAGTTTTAAAAAAACGTATCATGTCTGATACTTTGAACGTCTTAATTGTCATACTATATTATATCATCCAACGAATCCGAATATTGGAAAATGTGTTTCACAGTAAAATTTTTTGGATCAGCTGTTGTAGGATTTCAAAAAATCTTTACATCGCGCCCTAATCACTATTTTTGTAAAACCCTTCTTGTGTGCTCTCTACACTGTACCAAATCTTTATATAAACCATGCTCATCATCAACCATACATAAGTTTCAAAACCTACATTCCAAGACAGCGGGAGCGTAACACCTCTGGCTTTTTTTTAATTAATGACTTATCAATATTATCATAGAGTTCGACAGTATATTAATTGTAGGTTAATATGAGACAAATCCATATAAAAACATTGTGAGACTCTAAGATAGTCCTAGATCGTGTGTAGCGAAATACTCGGTGAATCACAAAATTCGAAATAAAAATAAAACCAAGTGTCAACATTTCGCCTCCCATATTTATTTAGGCAATCGCAATGTAACTCGTGATTTTTCCTCACCGTTGGCTGCGAAAACGTTGTAGTTAGAAGAGGGAGGAAGTAAAAGGCAAAAAGGATAGTAAACACAAGTCGCACCGGAAGCGCGGGAGCCTTTTTTGTCGCGGCTAAGACACGACCGGATACAGCTGCGTCAATCGCGTGTTGTTTGCCAATTTATCACTAAGCAGATTATTTACTGGGGACCGATTCAAGTACACATTTTTCACTAGAACTCTGTTTTGTATTAAATGTTAAATCTGGCACGGAAAGTTTAGAAAGTTGATGGTGAATACGAACAGAAACTAACACTATTGCTGAAGTTTAAACATGTTACTGCCACTGTAATAGCAGTAGTATGGGAGTATGGCAAACTATGCCTTAGGAAACAGAAAGCAACATGATTGAAACATATAAATCCTTAACTGATATCGTCATAAGAAATTGTCCTGTCGCACTATAGGAATAAAATGCGTGAAGTAAATTATTTTACATACATACACATCACGCCTGTCTCCCAGAGGGGTAGGCAGAGACTACACATCTCCATTTGTCACGGTCCTGACATACCCCTTTCGCTTCATCTATATTCATACATATTTTCATACATGACCCCCCATCTATTATTTTAATACGAAATATTTCATTTTCAATTTCATGAGCGGATAAACGTTAGAAATAAAGGTAAGTTATTGAGAAGGTATCTTTAACAAATCAATAGTACATACTTTTGGAAACATCGAAATACTTTACAATACCAACATATTATCACCGGCGTATTAAAAATCATGTCTAACGATAACTAAAAAAATAATCTGCATCTAAAACGTTTGGCTGCAAATTGTGTTTCGTGGCGCAGGTGTCTACCGCTCGCCTTAAGCCGCTACAGCCGCCCAAAGCCCTAGGCCGCCCGCCGCCCGTCACGAGCGCCCTTGTTACTGCCGGCCGCGCTAATCGCATGCACCCATTGCTCCGAGTTATGTACAATCGATAGCTTTGCCTAAAACGAGGAATAGTGAAGATTGTACCGTATCTTGGAGCAAAATCAAAGTGAAATTATTTCCTCCTTTTTATTTCATTTACTAGTGATATGTGCCGTGGGAATTTGATTGATAAGTATTTTATTTAATTTATTATAACTATTTTTGGTAGGCTTATCCCAAATAACCTCCGTATGATAGATTAGAAGTCACTAAGGTAATAAGGCTGCATAGGTTACGTGACAGTTCATTACGATGCTTTTTCTTCGCCTTGTTGGATTCATATCTATATAGCATACACCTTCTTTTTTTTGTTGACAAGGGGGAAAATCTCATGGACACCCCGCCGCTATGGGGACGGCGACGCGGCGTAGTGTCAGACTCCTACTGACTAAACCTATCCGATGGCCTTCAGCTATCGCTGGTGCTGGGTGGGTCTTGGGCACCCAGAGGACATTCTTCAGGCCCCACCCAACGCACGACCAGCCCCTGTCGTCCACTCTAGTACGCTCCTCTTTTCCGACGGTAAACGGACCATGCGGCACCGCCGTCTATTTACGGGACCATTTGTGCGGATTTCGGTAACCCCACTCTAACATTATCTCTTTTAGGACGCACATAGCATACAGTAAAGCCGAAGTCAAACCCACAAGCTTCCCATTGCAACTCCAAGTACCTACCCGACATCTAGGCTACACTGCTACCTGACTACCAACATGGTATCTATGAACCACGTGACACCAGTTGTATCTACTTACCACGGCTGTACGGTCGGCCAATAAAGTTGTCAGTTTTGAAAACACTTCGTGCCCCACTAAAACATCAATAAGGTAGAATGGTTAAATTGTGACTTGTAAAAAAATATTATTGCAAAATGAAATCACGAAGATATTATTGCACGATGAAGTTTGAACTTTGTGGGTGGTCAACGAGATACTTGTCCGACTTTACAATGCACGAACAATAAGAAAACATCAGCTCCTTGCTGAAAGCGAGCATCCGTCACCAACCGCAACGCTTGCTTTAAATGTAATAGTGAAAAATTTGCATACAGCAATGCCACAGTGGAATATGCCCTGAATACAAACACACACTGACATTGCTCAGTGTTCACAACACACCAAGACCCTGTTCCTATTAAATACTTAGTTAACTCGGGCTCAGATGAAAAGGCAACCTATCTGCGAGTACGAAATCGTTAGTGTAGCTTTCACAACAGACTTGAAACCTGTCCTGCATTGTTTGTATATGTTTGTGTTACGGCTGTGTGCAATTTATTAGACGCTTTAGGTAAAGTATTGTAAGAATGTAAAAATATACTATGAATAATGAATTTTAAAAGCTGAGTACGATGTTTCATTATTACCTATACTTATAAAAAATATATTAAATCTTACCAAGTACATCTTTACTAACGCATTGAAGTACGTATTCAATTGAAATACCTTAAAGCTGTAACATGCAAAGGGACAGATAGACAACAGACAAGATAGATTTTGAAACTCGCAACTACTAGCAAGGAAATGAAAAAGACTATCAAAAAAACACTACTGCTTTGTGAGATATTGGCCTAAAAATGCCAAAAATCACTAGTCACTTTAAAGTTCTTTTTAACCGACTTCAAAAAGGGAGGGGTTCTAAATTCGTCTGTATTTTTTTATGTTTGTTACCTCAGAATTTTCGCTTGGATGACCCGATTTTGATTTTATTTTTATTTGAAATTGGTGCTTCCCGGTTGGTCCCATATAAATTTGGTTCAGTTCCGACAATGGCATCCATGAGAAAACCACATATAGTATAGTATGTCAAATTGTACTGGTTGAAGTCGGTTCTTTTTTCTTTAAGTTATACAATGATAATTTGAATTATTTAATTCTGCGACCTTATTCAGCTTATTCAACACTTTTTCAGATTTTTTATTCAACATTTTTACATATTTTCCCAGTAGGCTTTCCAGTTGAATATTTATCCTCTTTATTTTACAGAATAATTCCCGGCTTTATAATGATAGTTGGACATGGCTTGTGCATCGATGAAAGGGACGCGGCAGCCTTTAATAACATCAACGGGGATCTATAGGATTAAAGAGAGCTAAATCGTGTTACTGAAACATTTCCTATCTTCAATCTCGATGGACATTGACATGTGTGAATAGATGCAAAAGTCGCTGGAACAGGAAATACGTTATACAGGATTTTCTTCTCCCAGGCCTTAGCAATCTAGTAGTCCACTATTAAGAAAATCTACTTTCGAAAAACAATGGTAAGAATCGTCAAAAGTTTTTCAAAAGATCAAAAGTTTTTGTCTTAAAAAATCCTAGAATTCTAGATACCCTAGTTGGCTACGAAAAAGTCAGAACTTATTCCCATTTATCTAAGCTGCAGAATCGATAAGAAAGAAAGAATATCAAGTCAGTACAAGTATTGTAATGTTTGCGTTTTTCGGAACTCTGCAACAAGCGCTTATTTTACCAATTTAAACGTTTTTAAGTGACCGCGCCTTTTTTTCTAGGAAAAGATGAGTACATAATATATTCATAGATTGATTAAATATCATACCTACACTTCTGGAAAAAAATTACTCACTCGATATGAGTGATTAATTTTTTCGAGTCATCGATTCCTTTGTGGCTAACAAATGGGGGATTGTCGGTTGCCGGCCCAATACCCGCCAAGATCTCCAATGCAGCGTGAAATTGCCTATTTTCCACGTGAATATATTTATTTATTTCATACTCGGATGACGTTTGGTTGCGTTGCAGTTCGACATGACAAACTATACTGTTTTGCACATGGTCTGAGTTTGGATGACATTTGTTTTGTTACGTAAATAAGCTCAATTTATATTGGTGATATTGAATTGGGAGAGGAGTAAATGTACGCAGCACCATCGCCCGGTATGCGAGTCGAATGCGAAATTCACTGACAATATCCTACTTTAGCTTTTATTTTTTATCATTCCGTTCGATTGTTAGTTTTAATTACTGCAAGTGAGCTGCAGTTTCCAGGCCACTGCCAGTTGATACACCGTGAGATTAAATAATTTGAACGAGTGAAAAATAGTAAATTACAAGTACTTGTATTTTGCTTATATCGTTTACTGACTTTTAACATAGACTGATACATGTTAATTACAGCTCAGGTTTTATGACTTTTTTGGAAAGCAGGTTGCTTGTTATACCTAGCAGATATTTCACCAGTAAAACTACTTGTGAAGTGTTTACCGTCCGCGGAAATGTTAAACAACGATATCGATGTTTGCAGAGGGTAGACCGAGACAATAGGCCTCCAGACGGGGGGTTGTGGCTTATTTTTAGGGTTAGTCGACTTGCAATCTGAAATTGTGGGTTTGATTTTGGCTACTAGATGGCGTACAAAACAATGGACTGAAAGTGACTTCTTCAGAGACTCTCTTTCTTTTTCAGGGAGTTTCAGAATACGATTCTGAGTATATCACGAGGACACTCTATAGTTACCTGGTTTGGATGAGCGCATCCATCTCCTAGGATACAAAATGTTTGATTATCTGAGGGCACTGGCCAAGAGCTATTTTCCTACCTCGCTTTTAGGGGTATACCTAAGTAATATACCTAAGCCAAGAACAATTACAAGATTAAAGGAGTATAGGAGGCTGTAAAACTCTAGTTCACCGCAACTTGTTACAGCATTCTTCAGAGCAGGGCCTTCAAACATCTCCTGTGCGCTTAAAACAAAAAAAACCACAGGAATTTGAACTCTAAAACAGCGAGTGTTAGATTTAAATTTACTTGTCGGTTTGTGAAGGTGATATATCATTTGGCAGACGGCAAGCGGATACTGATTCATTTCCGATGCATGTTTGAGGCTCTTTGTAGTGAGTGCACACGTTTTCAACTTTGATTGTCTGCAGCAGTACTTTAGGATCATTCATAGGACTCTGATCCAAAGCAAATATTTGACACTACATAATCTCTTTAAAAACTACAAAGACCAGGCCACAGACGAATTTATATTCACATTTTGGACATTGTATACGAAATCTATATGAAGCACACTAATAAACGAAAGTGCGTTTCATCCAATCGTCATCATCATCAGCCATTCTTGTCCACTGCAGGACATAGGTCTCTCCCGCTCTCTCCAATTGCACATCAGTGTGATCTGTTGGCTTCTCGCATCCAGCTCCTACTCAAATTAATTATTTGCGCAAATCAGCAGTCCACCTTGCCTGAAGGCGTCCTTATACTTCGTTTGCAGAGACGCGGTCTCCACTCGATCTTTGTTCGAGTGGTTTTTGGTTCTACAACTAATATGACCGACCCACTGCCATTTCTCAGCTTGCCAAACCGATGAACTATGTCGATGACTTTAGTTTAGTTAATTAATATTTATTATTGTAGTATTCTGACAAACTTTTTGACCTAGAACTATGACAAGTAAACATGTTACAAAATATATAGGATAAAATTACTGAAAAACACTTGTAAAACTGAAAAAATAAAGTCAATTCTCTTCTGTCTAGACTAGAACTAGACCTAGACCTAGACTAGGAGCGCCATTACGGTTGTAATTATCTGTGTCTATACCACTCAGAAACTACTACTACAACAAGTTTATATTCGCGATTTCTGTAAAATGTATGGTCTCTTCTCATGTTTAAATATAATGATTGGGGACCTAAACATGATAGAAGATAAAAAGTAAATAAGAGATGAATATTGTAAAATGATATTAGGGCCAGGGGAGGCCTACGCCCAACAGTAGACAAGTATGGGCTGATGATGATGATTGTGCAATACTTACGGACATCAAGTAAAAATCAGGACGCAGTGTTATTTGTATAAGTAAGATTACTAGTCTTCTCAGTCTAGTATTACCTGGAAAGTTTTCCGGGCGTTTTGAAAATTGGTAATTTTATAGATTTTGACGTGCTCTTACCGATTTTTTCCTTTGCCACCTCGTATCTTTGCCGCTCGCGCAAAATTTATAATATTGCAAAAATGGCGCCTAAAAGCAGTTTTTTGATAATAACTCCTTTCCGACGCATTTTACTTATAGCTTAGTTGCAACATTCCCAAAGACATTAGCAAAGGATATAGGTAAATTCC
Source organism: Conopomorpha cramerella (assembly GCA_012932125.1). Lineage (NCBI taxonomy): Eukaryota > Metazoa > Arthropoda > Insecta > Lepidoptera > Gracillariidae > Conopomorpha > Conopomorpha cramerella. Next base: position 74,093 of record SJJU01006820.1, read on the forward strand.
CACCGGAACGGGAGTTAGCGGGAAAAACTTAACTATGAAAAAAAAATCAACCACATAAGATAGATGATTGAAATTTGGTATGCAGGTACTTTATTGCACGTAATGCTTACTTCCAACTCGATATTGCAAAATTCGGTGGCATGGAATTGATGATAGATATTTTCACCCCCCAGTTAAAAAATACTGAAAAGAATTCATTCCTCGTCAGAAGTATGTGTAAGTGTGTATAGCGTCTGTGGTCCAGTTGGTCGGATACTTGACTTGTGATCGGGAGGTCGCGGGTTCGAGTCCGGCTACTGGACGTGTACCAATGGGACTCTTTTTCAGAGCCTATGTACGCAACGCAACGCTCGTACGGTGAAGGACAACATCGTGATGAAACCCGCACACCACAAGGTGTGTGAACCCTATAACGGCGATGGGCTCACCCCCTGTCACGTTGGGTTTAATACGCTTGGTGAACTGAGGGCATTTGCTTTAGCAAGTGCCTCTGCCTACCCCGCCTTAGGATTAAAGGCGTGAAGTGTATTATTTTATGTATAATATAATTTCTTGAGAAAATTAAAAAAATGTAAAACAGCATCTCAGACGCGAAATACGGCTGTGAGAAAAAAGGTTTCATTGGAAATATTTATTAAAAAGAAACTATTATCGCAATAAAATAATAGTATTGTGTCTTTTAGTGAAATGCCCGGGATGATTTTATTGAAATTACTAGTTGTCTCGGCAAACATTTGTTTTGCCATAGGAAGTCGCCTTTGTACCCTTTGTGTAATGGAAGAAACATTTTAAACATTCCCTGGACTTCCACGTGTAATTCAAGACCAAAATCAGCTAAATCGGTCCAGCCGTTCTCGAATTTTAGCGAGACTAGATATGCCGAGATTTTTTTCCAAAATAGTAAAGCTCACTTATACAATAGGTACTGCGTATAACATCCTGATTATTTGATATCGTTGTAGGTCTCTTACGATAGTCATGTCTTTTTTACTTTTTTTATTCTATGTTTATACTTTGCAACCATACATTTCATAAAAATCGCAAATATAAACAAACAGATTAAAATGATGAATGTAAAACTTAACGCAGGGCGAAAAGAAAAAATACGGGTGTGCTGTCACTTCGAGATCTTAGCTTTTCAATTGCAAATAAAATAAAACACAGTTTTTTTTTCTTCTTTCTTGGCTCCTATGTTCAGCTTTAAAGCCGACAATTCTGCCACAAACAATGTAGTTCTCTTCGTGTTCAAGTTATAGTATAGTATAGTCATACTAAGTCGTCAATAGTCAAAGTCGTGTCAAAAGCACATTAAAATGTGAGGGTGGACCATCACATTTCAATGCTGCGTGGAACTTTATACGGGAATAACAAATTGATCAAATAGGAGTCCTCTCCTTTACTTCTCACTCTCACTACATTATTTTTCATCACCAGCACATTATTACACTAAATTCCACCACATTAACACAATAATTGCAGCGAAAAATTAATTTTGAAAATGAGAAATAAAGAACGCCATTTGCATCTTATCGCTTCCCGTCACAAAGTCATAAAACACAGTTATTTAAATCCTCCGCTGTACTTTTGCCCCCTGCCTCAATCCGAGTGATTGATGGATTGATTGCAACCGATGACAGCAGACTTTTATTTAAGACAATCAAGCAAAGGCACATACCACATCACAACGAGTATCGTATTTTTTTGTCTATTCTCATATTCAGTAATAAAAACAACACATATCGTCACACAAAAATATATCGTCAATTAAGAGTTCATGACCCATTTCGCAGATATTTTCTTTAAAGACGTCAAAACAATTAAGATTTTCTTCTTTAGATGGCCTTCAGATTCATTTAGGATGTTTTGAATCTGAAGGCCATCAGCTAAGTTCACAGACTAATGCAATTTAATCTTTGTTATCACGGCATAAAATGCATATTATCATCCTGTCTTCGAAGCTTAGCTAGGAACTATTCGTAATTTCAATTTATTTTTTTCTATTTGTGTCAGTGTCGGCAGTCATTGTTGTCACGCTGATTTTGTCTACAGGTATCTCTCTCTCTCTCTCTTCCTAATCAAAACACTTGTAGATGTCAACAATTTTACTTTTTAACTTCATAAAATTGAAAACCTCCGACATATCTATACCGTATTAACAGCAATACTTTGTGGCTGAATTGTAGGTTTTAAAGCTGAACATAAGAGCCAAGTATAAAAAAAAAACAAAATAGGCAAAGACCTTTTTTCATGAAGCCGTATTTGCGTCTGAGATGCTTGTATTTGTGACAAAAAATCATTATCTAAATATATAAAAGGAAAAGTTGACTGAATTACCTACTGCCTGACTGACATATCAACGCAGAGCCCAAACGGCTAAATGCAGAGACTTGAAATTTGGAATGGACATAGCTTAGGTACCGTAGGGGTGCCCTAATGAAGGTATTCCCGAAATTCCCACGGGAACGGGATAAAACGTTTGTATGAAAAATGTAAACCACTCAAGGTAGACGCTTGAAATTGCTTGAAGCTGCTCAGATATATGGAGCGTGCTCCCGCGTAAGTTCGCCATCCATTCTTGCAACCCTGCAAAACGAACAGAAGAGTTGTTTAAAAAAATAATTATGTTTGCAAAATTTATGTTTCCTAAATACATTTACTTTTCTGTGTAGCTCTCATTCCGATTGCACCAGCAACCGCAGCCATCCATGCTACTCTTTTTAGGATACCGTACCCAAAGGATAAACACGGGACCCTATTACTGAGACTTCGCTGTCTGTCTGTCTGTTTGTAACAAGTTTTATCTCATCAACACTGATAGGTATGCAGTTGAAATTTTGATAGGTGATGTTTTTCTGTATCCGCTACAACAACAAATACTCAAAATAAAATTATGATAGATAAGGGCGCTCCCATATAAAAATTCTAAATTGTTTATGCACGTTTTAACAGATGAGGCTGTACCGTATGAATGGTGAAAGTAAGACATTTTCAGACATTTGATAAATGTTTGTTAATTAACTCACAGAATATGACTGTATAATATCCTTTGTCGTTATAGCAACATTTACTGACAACAATACAATTAAAAGATATGGGGTCCCAATAATCCAAAAGTGTTTTTGTATGACAAGACAAGACAAGACAAGACAATACATTTATTTCTCTGCCAAGCACAAATAACACACACATAAAACAGAAAAGCAATATAAAAATACACAAACACAGAATAGGCACAGTGTGGCTGTGCTTGTCAGCGAAGAGGAGACTCCGGCTCAGCATCAAGTCACGGTTGCCCGTGACGCTGGTCTTCCGCCGGCACTCAGTGAGAGGGGCGATATACATCATAATTATGACGAATATATTTATACCTACAGGACCATACAAGCTGACTGAATGACTGACTGACTGACTGACTGACATATCAACGCACAGCTCAAACGGCTAAACGTAGACACTTGAAATTTGGTACGGACGTAGCTTAGGTACCATAGGGGTGCACTAAGAAAGGAATTCCTGAAATTCCCATGGGAACGGCAATAAACGGGAAAATTATTTTGTATGAAAAATCTAAACGGCTCAAGTTAGACGCTTGAAATTTGGGATACAGGTACTACTAAACTACGCGAATGAAATCGCGGGATAGTATGAATTTTGACCCTGGAACCATTCGAGCACGAGTCCGACTCGCACTTGGTCAGTTTTTAGTCTTCATGTGATCAAACTTTTACTTTCACACGTTGCGTACGTAGGCTCTGAAAAAGAGTCCCAGTTGGTACACGTCCAGTAGCCGGACTTGAACCCGCGACCTCACGATTGAAAGTCAAGAATCCGACCAACTGGACCATAGAAGGTCGTCAAAATAAATTAAAATATAAAAATGTTTTTTTAAAAAATAAGAATGTTTTAAACTTTTGTACAACATAGACCAAGAACTCTCTTTATCGATTCTTTTTAGACTTGCCACGCGGACGAAGTCGTGGACAAAAGCTAGTACTATATATTTCTGATGAGAATTTAAAATTGAAGAAACTGTAATTAGGGTTTTAAGATTTTTTAAATATTGTCAAAGTTCCTTTTTGTATAAAGTTTAAATATTTTTTATATTACCTAGGTAATAAGAACTTAAATGCACATACCGGGGCGTACACGTACGTTTATAAGGAATATCGTGCACAATGTATGCACCGCAGTATTATCGTGCTAACACGTTAGCTAGGAGCGTAGTGTGCGACCGCATGTAAGTCGGGCTTAGGGCGGCTTAGCCTAACTTTACAGGCGTAATGCCAGCGCCCACCTGCTTTAGCGTTGTTACGCGTTGCTTCGCTTATGGTTTTGAATGGGAAAATAATTCAATTGCCCCATAGATTTTCGGCTTACGGGTGCTATGGGATTTTGCTGCTTAGCCAGGTACAATTACTGCCCCAATGGGCAGCGTTCTTATTCACAATGAAATTAAATTACTAGGCATGGTTTATTCACGCGTGTGTTCCTTCAGTCATATTGCCTGGTCTTGGAAGCTATTATTTATTAGTTACAAGCTGTCCCGGAAAACATTTGTTTTGCCATAATAAGTTGCCTTTGTACCCCGTGTATTGAGAAATACAACTGCTAGATGCATAAAAAAAGATAGTAGCCGATTCTCAGACCTACTGAATACGCATATAAAATTTAATAAAAATCGGTAAAGCCGTTTCGGAGGAGTACGGTAACTAACATTGTGACAGAAATTTCATAATATGACATTTATCTTCTTATATTACTAATATTATAAATGGGAAAGTGAGTTTGTTTGTGTGTTCCGCTTTCACGCCGTAACAACTGAACCGATTGCTTTGAAATTTTGCAGACGTATAGTTAGAAGTCTGGCTTAAATAATAGGGTACTTTTTATACCGGAAAAAATGATATTCCCGAGGGAAAACAAAAATATTCCATACCGCAATATAACCGAAGTCCACACGGGCGAAGCCGCGGGCGGAAAGCTAGTGAGATTATAATATGTAAAGGTTTAAGCAGTAATTTTTAAACGAGTATTACATTATAATTAATGTTATGTATTCTAAATGAGCTCTTCATGATAATCATTTGCCTATGCCTCTGGGAGACCGGCGTTATGTACATCGTATGTATTTTTGGCAAAAAACTAACAGGTTTCGTGAGCATTTATGTACTAAAAAATGTATATATTTTTTACGCTTTGGTAAGGGACGTTCAGTTAATGGCAGGCTAAACGGGGTCTATGTACACTGATTTTATAAGCATTAATGATTTCCTGACATGCTGTGTGGCATCCCCGGTAGTCTGGTGATTCAAACTATTTCTGTGTAAGAATTTGGAACATTTATAAAAATGCCTAATAGCCACCTATCCATAGAATAGCAATTTGAGGAAATATCTTAGCCAATTTTTTATATCTAGGACAGGGCTATCTATCTACTGATTTTACTGTATAAAGTGGGTTAAAATCCAAAAAGGAACCCACAAAGTGCACAACCAAATCGGATTACCGTCCAAACCCATATCCAGTTAAAATATATCTGTTCTCTGGATATATGAACATCGTCTGAGGTTGCATTAGTATCATTGCGCGAGTTTGTTGAGTAAGTAGCATTAAAAGATTAAGGGACTCGAGTTCAGCTTGCGGAATCGATGCGATTGGCTCCGTTCTCGATTCGCAGTCGATGCCTACCGCCGCGGCGGCCACGTTAGTGTTGTGAAAAATACGTTTGGACTGAATCGATATTAATGTTTTTTGTTCCTTGTGGAATGATTTTTTGACTACGCCTAAAGTAAAAAACAAACGCCTCTAGATTGATTGTAAATTTTATCATGTACTAGCAAACACGGTGAACTCCGTTTCGCCACCAGAGGGCTTCGTTTCGTTTTCCCGCTCTTCTGTTCAAAATTTTTCCTGAATTTTCTTTGCTACAAACCTCACGGAGCCCGAGACCTTTCCATCGAATGCAAAACCGTGGAAATCGGTTCGTGCGTTCTGTAGTTATAGCGTCAGGGAGGAAAACTCGACTTATTTTTATATAGTAGATGACTATTATAATAATAATAATAATATCTACATGAAACAATATTCTACAATCTTTACACTAAATTACACAAAGAGGTCGCGGCGACCACAGCACAACACAAAATCACAGACTGTATCTGTCACTCAAGCTTCCCCAAACAACTCTTCTCAAATTTAATCCTGCCACAGTGGTTTATCCGCGCGTCCGATCAAATGCAAATGCACCTCATTGTACTTTATACAGTGCGCTGTCATACCGCTGAAGGGTTCGCCGACCTGGATAATTTTCGTTTAGTCCCGGCTTGCTTTTGTGAATATTTCGCGACACTACCCGGCACATGTTTGCGATGCAGCCGGCGCGCGGCCGCGGCGAACTCTGCGAGGCGAATGCAAAAATTTAAATTAAAAACATAAATCACCCTGTATATCGGGTAAGTTTGTGATATCGGTACAGACGCGTGCAAAATTTTTCACTCGACTTTTTAAGGATTTGTTTGAGCTTTTACATCGTACTGTTCGTGTACGTTTTTTAGTTCAGTTTATGATGGCAAATGTTAGTGTGCCGAAGGTTTTGATTGTGCAGCGTACTACTGCGACTACTGTTCTAGACGTATTATTAGTTGCCACTTGTTTTATTGAGTTTGTTTTGTAAACTCAAAGTTATTTACGGCAGCGGCAAAGTCGCAGAACCTCGGCGTACGGTATGCCAACAATGACAAATCATGTTTGTATAACAATTGTTTAAAGTTGTTTTTGTAATAAGAATGTTATTAGAAGTTTATTTTGAATTTGAATTTTATTGTCCTGAAAGCACACTAGATGACGCTAGGTGTACTCCTGAATGGCACTAGCGTTTGGTCAAAGACGTAGTATATAAGCCGTGTGTTTGAGAATAGAAATATACTCTCTCTCTTGCAACTTGTGTTTTATTATATATATATTGGAACCGAGTCGGAGCCCTTGGGATCACTGAGCTACGTTGTTCATGGTCCTTCGAGCCGGATAAAAAAAAAAAAAATCGCAGCTTTCAGCCAAGGAGCTGAAACGGAAGCGGAACGTGCTTCAGGTGGAAGTTGGAAAGACTTCCAAGGAAACCTTCGCTGATCGTCGAGGAGCAGCTGGCAGAAAATCAATTCGTGACACGAATGTGGAAGTCGGAGCTGACTGGAAGAAAACTATCGGACGAGGCGGGCAGAGATCAGGAGGAAGGAAGCCGCCAGGAACCCAGCAGCTCTACAACCAAGGTCTGCTCTAGCTGCACATCGTCAAAGTGTGTATCGTGAAGTGAAACAGTGAGTACTTTTACAATTATTAAACAGGCGAATTTGAACTCGATTACGAAGAACATCGTGCGGTGGAAGAAGAACAAGATTAGTCGTCGACTTAGAATAGGTAGGTATCTCGGACTTAGAAAATAGATCGTAGTTCGTCTTCGACTTAGAATATTTTGCGAAAAACGGGGGAACGGGGAACCTATGCCCGATTTCACCCAGGATACGAAGTTGTTTAAAAACTTGTAAATTTTTCGGATTTAGTTTATTTTTATATGTACTTTATTTGATATTTGATTTATATTAATTTTTATGTTTTTTTGACATTATTGGGTACTCTGGCTAGTGAACTCGTAGTTGAGTTGTGAACAATGGAGGCTCTAATCAATTTTCAAGAAGATTTAAGTAAGCGTATACAAAGAGCTAAAGTTAATTTAAAAAAGTCGCCTAAAGAACGTATCACCAAAGAATATTTAGATGTCAAATTAGAGGTGGTTGAACAATTGTGGGGTGATTTTTTGACTGGTCATAAGGAATTGATCCGTGATCACAGTACGGGAGGTTTGTCAACTACGAGTTATATGAAAAAAGAATTGTACGATGAGACACAAGAATGTTATTTGGAACATAAATGCGAATTAAAGGCTAAATTAGCATTATTGAGTAAACCCAATAATGATCATGATCATGTGGTTAAGGTTGTGGAAGCTAAGCCCACTCTTGTCAAATTACCACCTATACATATACCACAATTTTCCGGTAAATATATCGAGTGGCCTACATTTCGGGACATGTTTAGGTCTATGCAGGCCGCTGATATCCAGCCATGCGTATTTTGTTCAGAGCCACATAAGTTATATACATGTAAGAGATTTTTAAATGAAAATGTTGATGTTCGTCGTGATTTTGTACAAAATAATAATGTTTGCTTCAACTGTTTGGGGAGCAATCATTCTGCCAAATTTTGTAGGATGCAACTAAAATGTAAGGAGCATCACTCACTTTTACACCCAAGGGCTATTAATAATCCAGGAGAGGGAGTTAGTAACGTCTGCGGTGAGAAAGGGGTGGTCACTACCTCACATGTATCGGCGGAAGCTGAAGGTTCAACGCAAGTAATATCATGTTTTTCAGAAAACAAGGATAAACAAGTTTTATTAGCAACGGAAGTTGTCAAAGCCAATGCGCGGAACGGAGAATTTTATTCGTTTAGAGCCTTACTGGACCAGGGTTCACAGTTGTCGTTTGTTACTGAAGCGACGGTTCGGTATCTGGGGCTCAAAAAGACACCTGTAAAGGGAACAGTGTCAGGTGTAGGTGGAAATACAAGTGCGATTTCCAAGGAAATGGTAACACTACAATTGATGTCACGAATTAATCCAGACATTAAAGTAACTGTAAAGGCCTTTGTGCTACAGAGTATCACCTCAATAATGCCTACAGAAAGGGTCGATAAGTTGGAGTGGGTAGAGCTAAGGGACGTAGAATTAGCTGACCCAGGATACAACACTCCTAACAAGATAGACTTGTTGCTGGGCGCGGATGTGTACAGTGAAATTTTGCTGGAAGGAGTTATGAAACATGAGACAGGGGCTTTAGTTGCCCAGGAAACCAGTTTGGTGTGGATTTTGTCAGGAATTATTTCAACAGCGGTGAAAACCCCGCTGGAAATAAAGTCAATGCATTGCTGTACAGAAACTTGGGCGAAAGCCTGTGCAGTCACCAAAAGCTCACTTATGGGTCAAGTACCGTCAGGCAAACTTAACGCAATTCGGCCGTTTAAACCCTGCGGTTTACACTATGCAGGTCCAATGCAAATTCGGATTACTAAGGGTAAGGGGTATAAGTCATATAGTTATTTTTGGCGTCAGTGGTCTTTAGACCATCTGAATCAGTTCTTTTATAGATACAAATGGTCCAGCTAATTTACCTCCCTCGTAAGTGGCTTTAAGGCAGAATTATTGCTCTCCATCCAGGTGCTGATGGAATTTGTAGAGTTGTAACATTAAGAACTAAGGATTCTGTTATTAAAAGAGCTACCAATAAATTATGTTTTCTTCCAGTGGCAGAGCCTGCCCAGTTATGTGATTAATATTATTGTGTTAAAATATAAGGTTATTTTATTACTGTTCCCACCAATACTAGGGTTTATTATTTTGCCATCATTTTTGTTTGTGTCCTTGTTCAGTTATGTTTATTTGTGAAGGACCCTGAGTCATGGCGTCCTTGGTGGGCGGTATGTTTAAAGTTGTTTTTGTAATAAGAATGTTATTAGAAGTTTATTTTGAATTTGAATTTTATTGTCCTGAAAGCACACTAGATGACGCTAGGTGTACTCCTGAATGGCACTAGCGTTTGGTCAAAGACGTAGTATATAAGCCGTGTGTTTGAGAATAGAAATATACTCTCTCTCTTGCAACTTGTGTTTTATTATTATATTATATTGGAACCGAGTCGGAGCCCTTGGGATCACTGAGCTACGTTGTTCAACAATTATGAAGATATTTTTGGTTATTGTGCTCAAAGTTCTTGTAAGTTGCGCTCGTAAATTGAATGACGTAATATATTGATATTGTGGTTGTTTCGCTGCCTATGTGAGTGAATAAGTGCAAGACTCGACAGAGATAATGTTTAAATTAATTCTGAATGTACAACTAAGTGTTCCTAAAGATGAATTCGATAGGTATGATTTGAACTATTGCTCATAAAGATTCCTTGTTATTACAACTACTGTTTTAACCTTATTAGGTTAGACTCAATAACCTTATAATTGTAATAATAAGATAACTGGGCTTAAATAAAGCCCGCAATATACAATTTGTGGACACATCTTCACTACAGGCTAATGCTGTGCTGGCTACAAAAAATTGTACCCACGACTCGCAGTCTAAGAGATAGGTGTTCTGACCACTCGTTGAAATTGGATCTTCTGATTACATAAAGTCATAAATGTTTCAGCTGACGCTTACTATTACGTATTTTTAATTTCGTTTCATAAAAATATCTTCAGTCTGAGTTTTAGTACCAGTACAAAAAAAAAAGAAAAACGTTGAAATCCACCGCAGATCTGATGTTGCCTAATGAATTTTAATTAATTGAGCGCGGAAATAGCCCGTTAAGTATTTTGTATTTAATGGCTCGAGATAGCGATGAGTATTTCATTTAATTTCATAATCTTAATTAATACAACTTCAGGCGGCTAAATTTGAGATTTTAATCTGTTAAAGCAGTCAACTTGGACTATTCGACTTTAGCCTCCGGATGTTTTAAAAAAAATATAATTCCTTAAGCCAACCAGCTCCGGAATTTATACTCCCTTCTTGAGGATTTATCTCGTATTGAAATACTTCTAGGGACAATCACATAAATAAAACATTGAGTGAGGCGTTCATTTACGTTAATGTTATTAATACCGTTCAAACATAAAAGAAAAATAGTACATTATAACTAGCCGAATCTAGATAGCGAGACCTAAAAAAAACGGTAAATGTTGTATGGCACACATTGATGTTAGCCGATTTTCAGGCCTACCCAATATGCACACATAATTTCATCGAATTGGTCCAAGAGTTTGGTTGTAAAAGTAAAAGGAATGAAAGTATAAAATAAATCAGCATACTCGAGCTCATCACTGTAAATTCATAACAGTTTTAAGAAGATTGGATGATTAGTTGCAAAAAGAGGATAACCGACTAAATTAAAAGGAACTTCACTAATCTTATCACGTTCTACACAGTTGTTTTGTACAAAAGGGAATAAAATAGGCGCTATCTCTAGTTAAGCTAAGGTTTTACCGCATGGAGAATAGTTGTCTCTGCCTACCGCTCTGAAAACATTACTGACTGAGATTCGTATTCAAGATCTTTTGAAATAACAGGAGCCAAAAATCGTGATTCAATTGCTTCATTATGAAACAAAGCAAAAGAACAAAAAGTTTCTTAACTCTCGAGCAAACTTCCGTTTTCTATAGAAAAACGTCGTTCCAATTCATTGAGTTACTTATTTCATTCCATTGATTCTCAAAAGGAAAGCAGTTTAATGTGAAAATACGAAAAAAAAAATATCGACTATGTCACCGTTTTAAAACATTCTAATTGAAGGTATTCGATAAATATTCAGGAAGAAGGGAAAATACCTTTAAAGGGAGTGAGACTTAACGTTTTCCGTCAATATACTTATTAATTAAACAAAAGTTGTACATTTTAAGTTACAGTCATGTCCTGTGCACACGTCAAGGAAATATCCGATGGAAAAGGGCAAAACACTGAATAACATATGTACCTATACCTTGTCTTAATTTAGTTTTTTCGTAAGGGGGTAACTTCGTCACGTACGTGAGGGGTGAATACCTATAGAATATTACAATATTCCGCCAATCAAATATTTTATTAATTTACGATTTTTTATTAGTATTGTTACGCCCCGGGGTCGAGAAACAACGGCTAGAATGCCGTAGAGGTACGTCGAACATTCGAGAGGCCTAAGGAACATTCCAGTATCCAAGTCGGCGCATACAAACCACTACACAGTGCCTATATGCGTCAGAATGTAGTAGAAGGATCTCGAAAGATCGAGAAAAGTGTGGTATATTTCGGAAGCCACAAGTACTTACCTCACCACAAGTAGGTATACACCTACTTACCTACTGTTGGGTGTAGGTATAAACACGCGAGCCGTCGACGCGACTCACAAGTAGGTATAAATCTACTTACCTACTGTTGGAGTAGGTATAAACACGCGAGCGGGCCGACGCGACGGTTAGGTATTTAATTATTATTATTAGAAGTCGACTCGAGAATGTACCTGAACCTACTCGAATGTTCTGGATTGTGTACCGTGGTATATAAAGAGCGACGATCGAGTCGGCGGGACAGTTTCAACTAAACAGTGATACAGTGAACATCAAGAGAGAAAATTAAAGAGAGTTAACAAGTGATTGTGTGATTGTGAAAGTGTTTATTAGCGGTGTTAGTTTAACGATTGTAATTAGTTTGTGTAATTATAGTGCCTGAATAAAGTGTAATTCTTGATTTTCGTAATAGTGTCATTTTTCTATCGGTACCCACCCCCCACGTACGTAACATTTGGTGTCAGAAGTGGGATAGAAAATGCCGATCACTCCACGAGATCAAGAACCGGAGGGCGTCCAGACCCGGAGCCAACGTGCAGCGGAGGGCTCTACGGCAACCGTGGCTGGTCCATCTACTGTCACTGCACCGGCATCGTCACCAAGACCCAAGGCCGAGATTGACCTTAACACCATCCTGATTTTATTGAAGGAACAATCACGAGCCCTTAATGAAAGCCAAAGGGAAGCTCGGGAGGCCCGGGAGGCCCAGGAGAGACAGGCTAAAATACAGGAGGAGCAGTACATGAAGCTGTGTATCAGTCAGCGGGAAGCCGAGGAGAGACAAGCTAAGGCCCAGGAGGAACAGATTAAGAAGCTGTGTATCAGCCAGCGGGAAGCCGAGGAGAGACTATCTAGGGGACAGGAGGAACAGTCGTGCATGCTCCGTGAAGTCCGGGAGGCCACAGCAGACTGGAAAAAAGAGATGGCGGAAGTCCAAGAGAAGCTGACAGACATGGACATAAAATTTGAGGGCCGTATCCAGAACGTTAATGAGAAGGTAGAGGACCACGATAACCGCCTACAGAAATTAGAGGTCAAAGTGGCTGCTGGTGCCTGCGGATCCGACGTCTCAGTTCCAGTAGGTGGGCGATTTAAAGTTCCCCCATTCGACGGCACTTCCTCGTGGACTGCATACAAACTACAGTTTGAGTCTGTCTCTCAGGCCAATGGGTGGAATAAAGACCAGGCGAAGACAGCGCTCACCTTGGCCTTGCGAGATGAAGCCCTCACAATACTAGAAGCATTGGGAAACGAGAGGACATACGATCGCCTGCTTGAGGCATTGGAGGCTCGATACGGCGATAAACATTTGGAGCACGTCTTCAGAGCCCAGTTGAAGGACCGGACCCAGGGACGTAACGAGTCTCTACAACAGTGGGCTTTGGAAATTGAAAAGCTGGTGAGAAAGGCGTACCAGACAGCGTCGGCCTCTTTTGTGGACAGCATGCTCGTACAGGCGTTCATTGACGGTATTCGTGAGTTGGAGGTAAGAGCTGCTGTTCGATTGGGGCATCATGGAAGCCTAAAGGACGCAGTTGCACATGCCTTGGAAGTAGAAGCTGTTCGACAAGACTCGCGACCCTATAAAGTGAGAGAGGTGTCAGTCAGTGAGTCATCCTCTAAGAGCCGCGAATACAGTCCACGTTGCTACCGGTGTGGAGAAAGAGGGCACCTGCAGTCGAATTGCCCAAAAGAGAGCAACAGGCGGCGAAACCTGGATGCCACTGCAAAATCTACTGACACTAGTGCAGCAGAGCCGCAGCAGGGAAACGAGTAATAGCCAGGACTAAGGGACGAGTGCTGGCTGGTGGTCGAAATGTCCCAGTTGTGATCTCACAAGCAAACGACGGGAATAGTCTGGTCGTCAAAGGAGGAATTGGACGGATAGCTTGTCATCTTACCATCGACACCGGAGCTTCTCGGACAGTAATCAGTTCTCGGCTACTTAAACACCTGACGAGAGATCACCTAGTCCGACCTAATCATTTAAACCTTCAAACGGCTACCGGTCAGTACATTTCCGTCCATGGGGAGCAAGAGGTGGAGATGAAGATAGCCGAAAGGAGTTATTGGCACAAAGTCATCGTCGCCAACATCGTTGATGACTGCATTATTGGGTTAGATTTTATGCGTAGATATAACTGTAAAATTGATGTTAAAGGTGGCGTCCTTAAAATTGGGGCTGATGAAATACCCATGGAAGGTGGCGTAAACGGGAATGTCTACTGTGCTCGAAGGACGGTTCTTCAGCCAAAGTCGCAAGCCTTAGTTCCAGTGAAATTGCCGTACTACACGGGACGAGGATCTCACCGCTGCGTATTAGTAGAAAAGCTAGATGATGACTGCCCTTGGATAACCGCTCGAACCATCGTTACAACATCATCTACAGCATTTATAAGGGTCCTGAACCTGAGTGATACCAAATACGCATTGCAGAAGGGGACTCGTATGGGCACTTGCGAAGAGATTTCTTGGTTAAGAACGTGTCAAGGTACGGACGTGAACAAGAGGCTGCCAAATGGAGATATGGACTTGGGAAGTCTATTGGACAGTTGCCAAGAAGATCTCAGCATGGAAGAACGCACTAAGGCGCGTAGTCTTTTACTGAAGTATAGTGACGTCTTTTCTCTACATGATGGTGACATTGGAAGGACTGGAGTAGTTCAGCACGAAATTAACACTGGTGAGATCATGCCTATTAGACAGCGTCCTCGGCGAGTTCCAGTGGCTCGGGAAAAGGAAGTGGAAAGCATGATTGAGGAAATGCAGGGAAGCAGGGTGATCGAACCTTCGACCAGCCCTTGGTGTTCACCGGTCGTTTTAGTGAAGAAGAAGGACGGCACTTTGAGATTTTGCGTAGACTACCGTCGACTTAATGATGTGACCAAGAAGGACAGTTACCCCTTGCCACGAATCGACGACACTTTGGATACTTTGAATGGGATGAAGTGGTTCTCCACGTTGGATTTGAAAAGTGGCTACTGGCAAGTAGAAATCAAGGAAGGAGACAAAGAGAAAACTGCCTTCTCAACCGGCAAGGGACTATGGCAGTTCAACGTCATGCCCTTTGGATTGTGTAATGCTCCAGCTACATTTGAGAGATTAATGGAACAACTACTAGCGGGACTACTTGGAGATACATGCCTCGTATATTTGGATGACATCATCATCATTGGCAGAGACTTCGACGATCACCTCGTCAAGCTAGAGCAAGTTTTCTCCAAATTACGAGACGCGAGACTTAAGCTTAGTCCCAAGAAGTGTTCGCTGTTTAAGCGTAAGGTGAACTATTTGGGCCATGTTATATCAGAAAATGGAATACAGACAGATCCTGAGAAGATTACTGCCGTAAAGGACTGGCCGATGCCGAAGGATAAGACTGCAGTAAGAGCCTTCCTAGGTCTTTGCTCGTACTACCGAAGGTTCGTTAAGAACTTCTCTGACATAGCCAAGCCACTACACCAATTGACTGAAGAAAAGCGACCATTTGTCTGGACTGATCAGTGTGCTCTGGCATTCAACCACCTTAAAGAAAGGCTTTGTGAAACGCCTATTCTAGGATACCCGGCTCCTGACATGGACTTTATTGTTGACACCGATGCAAGTAACACGGGTATTGGAGGTGTCCTGTCACAGAAGAAGGGAGATCAGGAAGTTGTGATCGCTTACTTTAGTAAATCTCTATCGAAACCAGAGAGAAATTACTGCGTCACCCGGAGAGAACTGCTTGCTGTAGTAAAAACCTTACAGCATTTCAGCAAATATTTACTTGGCCGTAAGTTTCGTATCAGGACCGATCATGCAGCTTTGAAGTGGTTACTGGAGTTTAAAAATCCTGAAGGTCAAGTAGCTCGCTGGATTGAGCAACTCCAAGAGTATGACTTCCACATCGAACATCGCAGCGGAAAGTCACATGGAAATGCAGATGCCCTGTCCCGAAGACCCTGTCCGGACGATTGCAAGCATTGCTTGAGACAGGAGGATAAAGACTGCATCAGGATGTTGCGGACGGATTCAGTCAGCGATGAATGGAGTGACGACGCCATGAAACAAGCTCAGCAGGAAGACCCAGACATTAAACCCATTTTCGATTGGGTCAAATCTGGAGTACCTAAACCAAAATGGTGTGACGTCGCCCAATTGAGTACGTCAGCAAAAAGTTACTGGGCTCAGTGGAACAGTTTAATGATTCACAACGGTGTATTGTGCAGGAAATGGGAATCGACAAATGGAAAGGATGCCCATCTACAAGTGATTATCCCTAAGAAAAGGGTAAAAGATGTGCTTCGATCCTTTCATGACGATGTTTCCGGTGGACATCTTGGTGTGAAGCGGACATTAATGAAAATTCGGCAACGATTCTACTGGATTCATTGTCGCGAAGATGTCGAGGACTGGTGTAGGAAATGTGTCAATTGTTCATCAGTCAAAGGGCCACATACTCGCAGTAGGGGTGCGCTAAAGGTGTACAATGTTGGGGCACCCTGGGAAAGGATAGCGTTGGACGTCGCGGGACCATTTCCAACATCTGATGCCGGAAATAAGTACATCCTGGTGATCATGGATTATTTTACCAAATGGCCCGAAGTGTTTGCCATTCCTAACCAGGAAGCTACGACAGTTGCGGAAAAATTGGTGATGGAGGTATTTTGTCGGTTTGGTGTCCCTCTCGAAATACACAGCGACCAAGGCAGAAACTTTGAATCCCAAGTGTTTCAAGAGACATGCAGAATCATGGGGATCCATAAGACGAGAACAACGCCATATCACCCGCAATCTGATGGAATGGTCGAAAGGTTCAACCAAACACTGGAACGACATTTGGCCAAGGTGGTTGATAGTCATCAAAAGGATTGGGATAGGCACATACCTCTTTTTCTGCTGTCGTACAGGTCGGCAACACATGAGAGCACAAACATGACTCCTGCATGTGCGAACTTTGGAAGAGAACTGCGGTTACCGGCAGATTTACTAACCGGAAGGCCCCCAGACACGCCTATGTCCATAACGGAGTACGCGAGTGACTTACGGAATCGATTGGAAGATGTTCACGGTCTAGTTCGAGATAATGGACTTCAAGCCAGTAACAAGATGAAAACACGTTATGACCGTAAGTCTAATCAATCCGGATTCGAGGAAGGTTCGCAGGTGTGGTTGCACAACCCTTTGCGTAAAAAGGGAAAGTCTCCTAAATTGTCACCAAACTGGGAGGGCCCATATAAGGTGGTGACCAAGATCAACGATGTGACATATCGCATACAGAGAAATCACCGCAGCCCATGCAAGGTTGTGCACATCGACCGGCTGGCCCGATACTATGGAGATAATCATGCTCGAGACGAGCACGTTTTAGAAGGGGGTAGTGTTACGCCCCGGGGTCGAGAAACAACGGCTAGAATGCCGTAGAGGTACGTCGAACATTCGAGAGGCCTAAAGAACATTCCAGTATCCAAGTCGACGCATACAAACCACTACACAGTGCCTATATGCGTAGAAGGATCTCGAAAGATCGAGAATAGTGTGGTATATTTCGGAAGTCACAAGTACACAAGTACTTACCTCACAAAGTAGGTATACACCCTACTACCTACTGTGGGTGTAGGTATAAAAACACGCGAGGCCGTCGACGCCGACAAAGTAGGCCATAAATTACTTCCCTACTGTTGGATAGGTATAAACAGCGAGCGGGCCGACGCGACGTTAGGTAATTTTATTATTATTAATTAGAAGTCGGACTGAGAATGTACCTGAACCTAACTCGAATGTTTCTGGATTGTGTACCGTGGTTATAAAGAGCGACGATTTCGAGTCGGCGGGACAGTTTCAAACTAAACAGTGATAAGTGGAACATGCAAAGAGAAAATTTAAAGAGAGTTACAAGTGATTGTGTTGATTGTGAAAGTGTTATTAGCGGTGTTTAGTTTAACGATGTAATAGTTTGTGTAAATTACATAGTGCCTGAATAATATGTGTAACTCTTGAATTTTCGTAACAGTGTCATTTTCTATCGTACTTACACATCACTCCAACGTAGTAACAGTATTATAACGAGACTTGGTGCATTTGTGTGTGAAAAGGAGCACATTGCGGATACAGTTTCCTAAGGAAACTATTAGTCTTTGAAACCATAGATTTTACTCTCTTGTTTCAAATACTACAAAAATATAAAACTACGTACGTAATCCCTGCATATCGAATACCAAAAGCCAGCCTTTGGCACAAAAGACGTTGTATTTTACCATATTTCAAAAGACAATATTAACTTGTATTCCGCTATGCAATACGGCACTGTCCTAAGATTATGTCTGTTTTGTTGCAGCCGTCGGGAGCGTCAGTTGGGAAGAATGGTGGACCTACGATGGAATATCAGGCAAGGCAAAACGAAACAACATGCAAAACCATTGTCATATCATTATCATATTATTACTTACTGTTGTGCGTATTTTCTTAAATGTTTACTAGATAGGTACTGTAGATATTGTATCCCAGCGGTGTTACCCGCAGTCATCCTTTCCCTTGGGAATGAAATAGTAACAAACATCCAGACGTCCATTAAAATTTTCTTTTATAATATATCGACGGGCTCGTTGGTCTAGTGGTCAGCATGTCTGCCTCTGCTCCGTAGGGTAGTGAGTTCAATTCATACCGCTGACAGGTGCTTAGGTGATGAACTTTTAAGCACTTGTTGGATGTGTCTAGGTATTTTATTTATATAAGTATTTAAATGAAAAAAAAAATATAAGTAAATATATCTCGTTGTCTGATTTCCATAATACAAGTGCTTTAGCTACTTAACATATTACAGTTGATGTAAAATCTTTAATTAATTAATTTATTTTTATATCTGTAGGTTTTTATTGCTTAGCTGTCAGGTAGATACGTATCTCGATTTGCCGTCTATTTTTGTTGCTTTTTTTTAAAGGACAATGCTCACATGGCGTAGGAAAACATTGTAATGAAACCTGTATACTATAAGGTGTGTTAACCCTTTGACGGCGATAAGTGCACACCCTATCTTGTTTAAAAACGCTTAGTGAACATTGTCTATTTTACTTAGCAAATGCTGTACAAAAATACTAATATTTCCTTTTTTTAGTGTGGATTAGCAAGTAGGTATGATACTCAAGTGTAACTAGATCCTTAGTAAACCCCGGCACATTCGTATCATTCCTTCTGAGGGGCCGATAACTCTGTTACGTTTACGTGACATACAATTTACATGAAGCATTTATCTCACACCTTTAAGGGCCTTTATCGTGACTCCTACTCACTTGTTTCAGTGAGTAATGACGTTTTATTCACGTTTTTTTAACACTAATATTTATAGGATTTTCGTGCACATATTAAAATAATATTTCATAACAATATTTTTTTTAGACAACTCTGCTTTCACACACTTGACATGTACCTACCTACCTACATTTAAGTTATATGACAAATCTTATTTAATTATATACAAATTTCCAGTGACATAACAAATATAATATTTTCATTTATTTTACACCTCACAGCATGTCACGTGGTAACGACTGGTGTAAGGTCAGCGCTGTGTGTATCCACATCATTCCCAGCACATGCTGAATCAGAGCCCTTTTGCATTTGCCACGCCCAACTCGTCTATCTTTTACCGGTTTATGTTTTTTTTTTCTCTGTGCACATCCTTCTCTCATAATGTAACTTTTATTTATGTGACAAATATCAATAAATAAATGAACATAATGTAAGTGTCATGAATAGTAGTCAGTTTCACTATTACTGATATAATTTGTATTTGCACAGCGAGAACATCCTCTGATACGAATAGGAAAATATTATGATGTATCGCCTCTTATACAAAAACCTACATAACCCCCCATCAAAATCACGATCATGACACTAGTCCATTGGCATGAAAAAAATAATTTTGTACAAATGCCTCTTTGAACATTTAATAAAACAAATATTTTAAATAGGTATAAAGACGCATAACGATTTTATTTAAGTTCCCCTCTATATTTTGGCATAATCATCAAAATCCCGACCTTCCTATCATCCTTGATATATCTATCAATATAAAATTCTCGTGTCACAGTTTTCGTTGCCATACTCCTCCGAAACGGCTTTACCGATTTTCACCAAATTTATATGCGTATTCAGTAGGTCTGAGAATCGGCTACTATCTATTTTTATCCACCTGCCAGTTGTATTTCTCCCAATACACGGGGTACAAAGGCAACTTATTATGGCAAAACAAATGTTTGCAGGGACAGCTAGTTTTCCAATAAAAAAATGATCATCAAAATCGCTTCATTAAGGACGAAGCTATCGGTGAACAAACATAAAAAAGTATATGTACGGTCGAATTGAGATAGTCTCTTTTTGAAGTATCTTAAAAAGATCCGCTTTAATCCAATCGTTTACCTCTCAAAACACTGATAGCACAACAGTTTGTGATGTACAAAGTTCAATAATGGAAAGTGAGCTTTTTAAACGAATATTTTACATCCAGTCAGCACCTGGCACTTGAAAAAAAAGCGGAAAAAATGTATTAGGAAAAGTTGGCGTTCACGCGTGCCCATAAACTGGGCGTGACCACAACCGCTGCTGCAGCTCTGCAATTTTCAGGGTCATAAATAATAAAATTCTGAATGCGATCCAAAGCACTTTGGCTACTTTCACGCCTGCATGCCCTAAATTATAAAATACCTGGAGGCTCGACGGTGCCGAATTAAAAGAGCCTTTTCATCACACAATAATGGTTCGGAAAATAATTTTTACATGAAAAAGATCAAAAAGTAAAGTCCAAATTTGTAGGTTGTCATTTAATCTTGTGAATGGAGGATGATTTTCACGTAAATGAATCAGTAAAGTCTGAACTTGTTTTAAAACGCAAAGAACAAACCTTTGACCACTATCCTACCTGATGTTAAGCAGCGATGTGCTCTAGTAGTCATTTTATCGAATGAATGGTAATACGTGGAATATAATAATGAATCCAACATATTTTATGCAACTACAAAAGATGGCTACGTAGTACGTTGTTCTTGTGCTTATAAAAATAATATAAATATTTTGCATCACACTTTGCCTTCATCATCATCACCGTCACAAAAACATCACTTGTGTTATGGAATTCAGACAACGAAATATACTTACTTAAATATTTTTAAATACGTACTTATGAAAACTTATTAAATACACATCCAACGAGTACTTAAATTCTCATCACCTAAGTGCCTTTCAGCGGTGAGAATCGAACCGACAACCTTGCGGAATAGAGGACAGCATGCTAAGAAATACACCAACAGGCCCGTCTTGAACACATATATTTACTATAAATTCCATAACTTTGTAGTAGTGTGGACAGAAACTATACCTACACATTTAATATCTACAAGGTTCGAATTTATCATGTAAAAAAATATTCAGAGAATGGAAGGTTGGTTCTCAAATATTTAAATGGGTTACTCGATGCATCGACCATATCTATGATAATCCGACCGAAGGTAGAGCGAAGAGAATTCGAGTTAGGTAAAAATAAACAATATTTTCATCAACTAAACCAATGGCACAATTTTATTCGGTTCGTAATTTATCCAATGCATGCCCGACCGTAATATCAACATACATCAACTGCACTTGAACTTGTAGAAGCAAATCGTCAATAACAATCTCTTTCTCGCGTCATTTTTTAAGAATAACATTTGATGTAGGTATATAGATATAGCACATTTAATAGCCGCATTATTGTAACTGTATTCTTGTTTAATAATAAAGGTTACATCTCTACAGTGGTATGGTTTAGTCCCACCATACCACCAGGGGTAGGCTCAGGGGTAGGGTGGGTCCGGCGTGGACTAAACGCCTCTGCTGCTTACTCCTCTAGTAGAGGAGCATGTCAGTATGTCTGACAACATAATATTACACCTATCACTCAGGTCCAGCATTCTGGGGTCTGATCAACCCGGAGTGGTCGCTGTGCAACAAGGGCCGGCGGCAGTCGCCAGTCAACCTCGAGCCGGAGAAGTTACTCTTCGACCCCAACTTAAGATTCCTCCATATAGATAAGCATCGGGTAAGTCTGAGTTTAAAACTTTATAATCTTATGATCATTTATATATTAAGTCGATTTTTACAAGGTGGCGATACCATTTACGAGAACCAAACGGTTTGCATCAACTTTCATAATGCTAACCTGTGTTTCCTACTTAGTATAATTTTGAGTACATAATGCCTACTAAACAAATAACTCCATCGTAAAATTGCTTCGTTTCCATCTTGCATCAGACAAGATGGTGGTCAAACGCCTGTTTATAGTGTTCAAAAAAATAAGACGATAGCTGCTCTAGGGACAGACTATGAGTTCTCTTAGACTGGCAAAATAAAGTTATTTTCTGTGACATTGAGAGAGTTTTATATCGCACATACATGTGACAAAGCGTAAGAACTATGCACCTATGCACTATATTGATTTACTCAACGCTTAGTGTGTCCGCGTAGGTTTCACTTGAAGGGCCATCTCTACTTATGCTAAGGAAAAAAAGTTATGTTTCGCATTTTGAGATATTGCTGTTTATTTTAGCGTCAACAGAACCTAACGTTTAAACCCCTTTTGAGCACATAATATATGCACTAACATTATCACGTCGTGTACACGCTCATTCCTAAAGCAAAGAACATACATTATGTAAAAGTCACGCCCGTTTACGACAGAGATCAAGGACCGGATAAAGTAAAGTTAAAAAAGTACAATTTCTGTCCAAACAGATAAACGGTCTAATATCCAACACTGGTCACTCGGTGATCTTCACGGTGGAGAACGAGACGCGGCACCACATCAACATCACTGGAGGCCCGCTGTCCTACAAGTACCAGTTCCACGAAATACACATACATTATGGCCTACATGATCAGTTTGGGTCTGAGCACGCGATCAACGGATACGCCTTTCCTGCTGAGGTAAGTGTTTATTGTTCACCAGCTATCCTGGCAAATATTTGTTTTGTCATAGGAAGTGGCCGCTATGCCCAGTGTATTGGGAGTAATACGGCTTATAAGGGTAAAATTCATAATAATAATTATTCACCTTTGGAACCTTCTCTAGACAAATAATACAAGACCAAAATTAAGGAAATCGCTCCAGCAGTTCTCGAGTTAGTAGTTAGAGAGATTAACTAACAGCAATTTATTGTTATACCTATGTATAGATAGTACTTTACCATTTGTAGGTTATATAAAGACATAAAAAATAGTAAATCGTTTCGATTACATTTCCTGTGTGAATTGCTTCTGAGGTTATCGGTTATTGATCTATTAATTGTACTCGATTTAATTAAGTAAATATACGGTACAAACCGCAATGTTGCTGTTGATATCCCAAATAAATTAAAATGATGTAACAAGGAAAACATTTATATCTTTATCTGATGACACTCATCTTAATTATGAATTTAAAACTTAGGTTCTTATTATATAAAAATAAAATCAATGCATTATGTAATGCTTGAGGCGCATTGGTCTCGTTTTGACACTTACCATTAGAGTCAGACAAAGCTAAAGCATAACTGAGTAGTTCTTGCTTCACGTTTCAGAATAAAGGCTCTAGATAGGTAAAGCATTTTCTTTGCCATAAAATGTTCAACTTATTCGTGCACGTAGTCAGAGCAGTAAGGCATTTTAAACTCATTTTACTCTAAGACAGAACTCTAGAGGTACTACACTACTGGTTTCTTTTTTTTTTCTTCGTTTTAATTCGTACTGGTTTCTTTGTCGATTATTAATCTGACTGACAGATTGACATGCCGTATGCATCTCAGACCAAAAAAAACTAGACTTGCAATCCGAAACTGTCGTTTAGAATAAAACGAGACTACAATATGGATGACATAAAGTAGTGAAAGAGTAAAAGAAAACAATAATCTATCCCTTACAGAGTAATTCTGCATCCAAACTGTCAAATTGGTAATAAAAATGACAGTTTGGATCCAGACGATCGAATTCCATAAATTTTGGTGGGAAAGAGACTGAAGTTACTTTTTTTTTATACCACCCTTGTGATATAAAAAAAAAAGGTGGTACGCGGTTATGCGAGTCGTATTTCGTCTGAGGTATGCATTGCATATCTCTTCAATATTGATTGAAGTTAACTGTTTAAACCGGGTGTTACGGCGCGAAATTAACCAAGACAACCATTCAGCTTACCTTCGTTATTTGCCCGACGTTTCAGCTCGCGACCACGACACATGTAACTGTGTCGAAACGTCGGGTAAATATCGAAGGTAAGCTGAATGCTTGTCTTTGGTTAATTTCACGCCGTAACACCCGTGTTAAACTTATGATTAATATAATGTCAGTGCGCATTTCTTAAAAAAATGATTTTATTGAAGTTTCTGTAAATGAGTGTTTGATTGATCGACATAGAACATCGTAGCGTCACTTTACATTCGAGACAGTTTCTTGATTATTTTTAAATGTCCTCAAAAATCCATCGGCTGTCGTAAACCATGAAAATTTGGTTTATATACGGAATCCGGGCTAGCACCTGATCGAGTACTTGCTTCAATGCTTTTTAATTCTTGATAGTAGAATGATCTGAGATTTTTATTTTTTTTTGGTAATGCAGAAAGCATTTGAGATGCCCGTAATATTTAGCCTTTCCGCAATTCGCTTGTACGCGCTTTCTCTTGCATCTCGGTGTCTATACAACTTACTAGTCACATTCCATAAACAATCGTAATCTTGATAAATTTTCACAAGTTTTATCAATTGCGAATCCGATAAGCGGTCAGACATTTTGAACGTTGTCCTTATAACCCGCAAGCAAGGTAATAAAACAAATCTTTCCATCCAAACGACATATCAACAACTATTTATTTTGTCAAGGTAACAGTAAAGTGTTACTTTGATGTCTCGAAAGACCTGACATGCAGTTCCAAAAAGGCTTCAACACAAGCTGTTTACCGACTGATGAATTTCATTGGTCGATAGCACGGTCGGTATAATGCATTCGGGGAATCCCCGTGAATCCCCGTAGGCTTTGTACCGACGCAATTACATCACGAGAAGAAACGTCGGGCAAATATCGAAGGTAAGCTGAATGCTTGTCTTGGTTAATTTCGCGCCGTAACACCCGGTTTAAACTATTAATATAATGTCAGTGCGCGTTTCTTTAAAAAAATATTTTATTGAAGTTGTTTCAAGAAGTTTCGGTTAATGAGTGTTTGATTGATCGACATATTATAACATCGTAGCGTCACTTTTTGTGAAAATAGCAAACTAATTTTAAAAGAAAGCCTTCTTGTATAGCAATAATGCTCAACCCTAGCTACCTTCACATGTGAAACGAAACAATTATATACAGACCGACGTTACGAGGCGTAATGTAAATGTAGAATTAGCCCATTTAATGCCGTGCATTATCTGTATATGAGCTGTCGCCGTCCACTATATGTCTGAGAGCTGCTCCGCTGGTTGTACCCATTTCAAACTCGAAAGCACTCGCTTCGAATGGCAAAGGATGTAAGTAGTTAACACTTACGTGGGTACTCAACGAGCAAAATGAGATGTATGTCTCTGACCCATTTATTGTTCAAAAATCTTCTTGATTTAAGTCTTACACAATGATATGTAATATAAAGGCACTTCCATACTTATACTAACGAATAAGTTCAACGAATGTTGTACGGAACAAAATTCTTCTTACGATTAAGTTCGCCTTTGTATATTTTTTTAGTGCAGTAAAGTATTGAAATAAAGGTAATATTAATATCAATAATACGATACGGAGTTAGGCCTCGCGCATTATCTTTACGATGATTTTATTCAGAAACACGTTTTTCCCGTATAACGCGAGCTATTTGGCACTCTCATAGAAATTCACGTTTCCTATTCAATTCTCAAAGGCATGCTTATCCCGCATTGAATCCTGCCCGGCCAAATTCCACGTACTGTTAAAACCAGTACTAGCAAGGCTACATGCGAATCTTGTGGGTATTTACATATATACGTATATATATCTGCGTAGTTTTCACAACGTTGGATCCTAAACGGGAATGGTTGTTTACGTTGACTATAAGAATTCCTTCGGTATTTTGAGAGAAGGAATATAAATACACGTGTTTACCGCTTTTCGCTTTTGCAACTACTAGCTATGCTCTGCGATGCTGCCCGTGGTTTTTTATTAAATTTACTTATTCCATTTTGATATGATTAAAATGATAGTGTGCGTTGTTCGTCAAAATTCGTCCAGTAGTGTTTCCGTAAGTAACACTCACGTCTCTCCAATTTACGTAATTTTTACACAAACTCTTATGATAAGTAAAAATTTAAGCGTAATAGTGTTATTAATAAACACCTAAATTAACCACGTTTCTTGAATTTAAATAAAGATCTATTTTTAAGGATCACCAATTCTTTTCCCAATGTCTTTGATGAAATTTTAATGCTCTCTGTATAATTTTTTTATCTTTCTGGAAATATGCCAAACATTTTCTCTCCGCTACCAATTACAGGAGAATGAGATACCACCTTTTATGCACATTATTTGTTATTGTCTCATAAAATATACATATTATCGTGTAGCTTTCACCAATAAAATAAGGCAGTATACTAGTATCTAAATTAAATAATTGATGCACGCAAAAGGAGAGAAAAGAGAACAGAAGAAAAATCTAACGGTGATTTGTCTCCCCCCAACTTGTGTCTTAGTTTACAGACCAAAAGAAAATTATCTTTATCCCCACTAAGATTAGGTCACCAAGTGAATATTTTTTCTAAAATATCATAACTTACCTACTTAAAGGTAAAAATATCGTTCTACTTACTCGACGCTGAGAACCGATGCATAAAACTCAAGAATTCAGACGTATATTTTCTGGAGCGTCTCTGTAAGAAACGCGCGTAACAGATGTTTTGACGCATCACGGCTCGTTTGGTAGTCACCCGGCGTTGAGCTGCCGGCGTTATCCGCGCGTCTGTTGATTCAACTGAAGCGACTTTTAACCCTTAACTTGGCAATATGTACTTGAAGATACCATTTGTTGTTGTTACTAGAAAAATGTTACTGACTTTTTATGACAAATACAAAGCCTACAAAGGCTGAAGCACCACCGCATGTTTGCGAGACTATCATGTCTGAACATCTTCAAGTCAAGGGTGAATAAGTACTTAATAAACAAGTGTGCGATTTGATCCACTCTGCTGAACCAATTTTCATGGTTATTGATTTGTTGGATTTGTCTCCGTCCCAAATAACAGAATGTGTTGTTAAAAACAATGTGTAATTAACTGAAGTGTATTAATCATTTCAATAAATGCGGATTTGTTTATTACAGTCAAACATTTGTTGTCCAATCCTGGCAAATACTGTAACAACTATTTTTTTCTGACATATTGTGTTTGAAGTACTTTATTATTTTTAATTTCTATTCTCATTCTGTATGTATTCATCATCATTCATCATAATAAAATACTTTTATGTTTCTATCGATATTAATATTATTTTGTATCATTGTATTACGTTTATCAAAGCCTAAATTAGTTCAGCTAAAAGGTAACACGACATTAATTAAATGTGGCGTACGAAGTTCGCCGGGTCAGCTAGTAAATAATATAATAAGTCTATTCAGATAATCCACCACATTACAGATTATAGACGTGAATTTACATATGCATATGTGTACATGTTGATAGATCATGGTAATCTAAATATATGTAGAAAAGGAAAAGCGGACTGTCTAAGTGACTGACATATCAACGCACATCCCAAACGGCTAAACGTAGGCACTTGAAATTTAGAACGGATATAGTTCAGGTACCGTAGGGGTGAACGTCTTCACTAAGAACTCCCACGGGAACGGGAATAAATGGGAAAATTATTTTGTATGAAAAATCTAAACGGTTCCATTTTAGATGCTTGAAATTTAGGACGCAGGTACCTTAGCACACTCGAAGCTTAGTTGCAACAGGATATAGGAAAATTCCCACGGGAACGGGAGTTAGCAGGACAAAACGTTTGTATGAAAAAAATAAACTGCTAAAGATAGATGATTGAAATTTGATATGCAGGTACCTTAATGAAAATAAAGCTTACTTGCAACGCGACATTGCAAAATTCCCACGGAAACGGAAGTTAGCGTAAAATGTTATTAGAAAAAAGTACGTAAATTTGATGTTTGAAATCTCCTTAGTAAATATAAAGTTTAGACTTTATGACTGTATTTTGAGAAATTCATACGGGAATGGAAGAAAACAGATCACAGTGGCGTGCAATTGGAGAGGCCTATGTCCAGCAGTGGACAAGTATGGGCTGATGATGATGATGTTGTCTTTTACCGTACGAGCGTTGCGTTGCCCAAGACCCAGAGTCCCATTGGTACACGTTCAGTATACTCGATCCCGCGACCTTACAATTGCAAGTCAAATATCCGACTAACTAGATTACAGAAGGTCGTCAAAATAAGCATTTTTTAATATTTTACTCTAATACACAAAGATCTTTCTTTATAAAAGACATGCCACGCGGACGAAGTCGTGGGCAAAAGCTAGTAATTCAACAAAGCGTATATTATTTTTATTCTGGTCAAACACGCTCGCAGTCAGTTTCCACCCACACATATTTTTCAAATACTTACCTATTATTAGAATTATATTTCTGCTAAGTAGTCCAATGAACTTTTTTGTAACGTATTTCATATTATTTTCATTCCATCTGTAACACTAAGTAAGGAATATCATGTCCTAGTTAGAAACGAACATCATTCCTTAGTTTATTTTAACTTTATTTGTTTCAGATTCAAATATTTGGGTTCAACTCACAATTATATTCAAACTTCTCCGAAGCGCTGCACCGAGCACAAGGGATCGTGTCAATATCACTTTTGTTGCAGGTAAAGTGTACCTATTTATTTAACCAAAATGTCAACATTGCTCTGATGAAGAAGTTTCATTGTTTTCAAACCGGGAATATACCTACGTAATATTTCGATCCGAATATATGAGTAATAAATATAAATAATTGACTCCGTTTTGGTTAAATCAGTGATCTAGGTATTTTCAACTGAAATGACTACTTCAACCTATCGATGCATTAATAAACATTTTTTCAAGTGTCAATAATTATAGTGTGTGCGTTAGAAGTCATTGAATGAAATTAGTTAACATTAAAAAACGTTATTGTTCCACTACTAGCTTTTAGCAAACGGAAGCAACGAAACAGTTCTATTCTTTGGAAACCTTTGTCCAAAACCGAGTTTCATTCTCAGATAATTAGGGGTAGAGTAGCTTCCCAGTTCGTGACCACATTCGGTGCAATCTCGTACGAGGCAATTTGGACTCGTATGGAAGCCATGTTTCGTTAAACAAAACCATAATGCAAGTACTCTGAGCTAACCCACAAAGGCTTTTCCATAAACGCTGGGTTCATTTAATACGGCAGTGATTTTAACTACAGGATACACTGTGTTTGAGTATACGAACCCACCGTTCATTGTTGGTATCTATTATTCCAGCTATGAGCTGTTAAAAAAAGAAACATTATAGTGAGTTGTAAAAGAACCGTTGCCTGCAATATCGGGTATTAGAGCCGCATACCGCACCTTCCATCACTTCCCATCGCCCGTTTAATTAACAAATTGAAGTTTTCTGTGCTATATTGGATTAGCTTCTGAAGCTATTAGTCCAAATTAAGAGCTGTCTGAAAGCAGGTGAAAAATATATTGGCAGTCACTTCGGGGCTTTTAGTAAATAAGTAAACATCGGCTTTTGATTGGATTCCCCCTCTGTTGTTGTGCCTTAGTCGGGTTGAGTTACTTCTATTGAAACATCGATTTAGTTTACTTTTCCTGTGAATTATCTTCAAGTATTATGTTTGGGGCTTGTCTAATGAACTTTTTGTCATTGGCAATCGGTTTTACTATTTGACTTATCCAATTCCCGTTTAAATTTGGAACGCAAATATTAAATTCATTATTAAGGTAGGTACGTACCTAAATATACGGATGCGGCGCATTTTCGCCACTGATACATATGTACATAATATAAAACACTAAGACACAATCAACAAGTACTTAGATGTCCATCACCATCATAGTACCTGTTATTAGTGGGAAACATAAACATAACCCTACAGAGTAGAGGCAGGCATGCTAACCAACGACTTTGAAAAAATTTAAAAAGTTTGCTAGACTTAGCGGTTG